>MU776754.1:48718-59287 GCA_026770625.1 Nicotiana glauca
ACAGGAGGTACGAGGAAGGCCTGGTTTGTCCCTAGGTTTTCTTAAGGTTTTGGACAATTTTATCTAAAATCAAGATCAACTCAGGGCCGTTGGATTTAGAGTGGATGAACGATCTGGATTTAATTGGACATTTACTAATTCAAACGACGTAGTATCATTCTTATACTACGTCGTTTTGTTAGTCTCCAGAAAATGGTCATGTGGACCGGGTAGCTTTGTGGGTTGGGCTGGTTTAAAAGTGGGTTTGGGGTTTGGGCTTGAATTATAATCAGATATTGGCCCAAAATTGATGGCCTGCTTCCCTTTTCTTAATTTTCAATTCAATTAATAAAAATTCTTTTGTTGGTTTTCCTTTCCTTCTTTTCTCCCTTTTTTATATATATTTTTCTGATTTTTATTAAATGCAAGATTAAACGTAAAAGACCCAAATTAACTTTAAAATTATACTAATTGATTTCCAAATAAATTAATTCCTAATTTGAAATCAAACTAAGACAAATTAAAAGTAGAAATGCAAAAGAACAATTTATCTTATTTTCTTTATTTTTAATGTAACTTAATTACTAATTAATTCTAAAATACAATATTAAACCCTAAATGCAAATGCCAAGTATTTTTGTATTTTTCATTAATTAAAATGCACAAACAATTAACATAAAATGTCACAAAAACCACAAAATTGCAAATAATGAAAGAAATCATTTTGTTTGAATTTCTGGGAGTAATTCATATAGGGAAAAAATCACGTGCTCACAGCTGCCCCTCTTTGCTCGAAAACACGAAGAGTTTTCGTGCAAAGATAAATGAACGGATACGAGTGATTTTTTCCCGTTCGAATACTCTATGTGAAGCATTTTTGAAAGAGTTGACCGAACGCTGCTTCTGAGGTTTCCTACATATCCTTGGCTAAAAAAGAATTAGGTCAGTGTAGTTCGGGAAAGTTTGGCAGCTGGGACAACCAGGAGCTGTGATTTCACTACTGTTGCTGCTGCTACTACTTGCTGACCTCCTTATTACACCAAAAGGAAAATCCAAGCTAAGCTAGCTATGCCTATCAACTATGAGTTACTAGATTCATATCTATAATTCTCTTGAGACTTGATCTTGACTCTTAGCTAATTTTGCTGTGGACCCTGATCTGAATCTTGATGCTCGTAAGTTGTAGGTGTTTATTTCTTTTCTGCAGCATTGTGTCAAAATGGGATCTGTGGAGCTTGTGACTTCAATCAGATTTTGAGCAATCCGCACCCTTGTTTGCTTCACATTTGAGTTCATTTCTTTTTTTCTTTTCTTCTTTTCTTTATTCTGGATTGAGACTCATTCCATCGGTTATCTTGCACCCTATGTCTTGAGGTCAACCTTCTTAAGATACCAAACAAACAAACGAACGAAATTTTCTGCTCCAGTTTTCAGTAGGAAAATTTCGTGAGTTAGTTGTGATGCATATCTAAGCGATCAAATCAGGATTGTGTATCCTTGTGAATGAATCCAGGTTATGCTAGGAAATGACCGGGTTATGCCAAAAAAGAAAACAGGTCCTCAGGTTATGCCGGGACGGAAGAAAAAAAATCTCCTTGGGTTATGCCAAGGAGATCCACGGGTTATGCCGGGATTGGAAAGAAAAATCTCCCTGGGTTATGCTAGGGAGATCTACGAGTTATGCTGGGATTTTGGAAAGAAAAAGCTCCATGGGTTATGCCCGGGAGATCCTTGGGTTATGCGGGGATTTGGAATGAAAAAAAAGCTCCTTGGGTTATGCCAGGGAGATCCTTGGGTTATGCCGGGATTTGGAAAGAAAAAAGCTCCCTGGGTTATGCCAGGGAGATCTTCGGGTTATGCCAGGATTTGGAAAGAAAAAAGCCCCTTGGGTTATGCCAGGGGGATCCTCGGGTTTTGCCAGGATTTGGAAAGAAAAAGCTCCTTGGGTTATGCCAGGGAGATCCTTGGGTTATGCCAGGATTTGGAAAGAAAAAAGCCCCTTGGGTTATGCCAGGGGGATCCAAGGGTTATACCAGGTTTTGGAAAGAAAAAGCTCCTTGGGTTATGCCAGGGAGATCCTCGGGTTATGCTGGGACTTGGAAAGAAAAAATCCCCTTGGGTTATGCCAGGGGGATCCTCCGGTTATGCCGAGATTTGGAAAGAAAAAAGGCCCATTGGGTTATACCAGGAGGATCCACGGGTTATGCCGGGATTTGGAAAGAAAAAAGCCCCTTGTGTTATGCCAGGGGGATCCACGGGTTATGCCGGGATTTGGAAAGAAAAAAGTTTCTTGGGTTATGCCAGGGAGATCCTCGGGCTATGCCGGGATTTGGAAAGAAAAAGGCACCTTGGGTTATGCTAGGGGGATCCTCGGGTTATGCCGGGAAGTTTAAGTAATGGGGTTCTATGCTACCATGATTTGTTTTTCTTTTGGGATTTTCATTTTCATTTCTTTTCTTCTTTTTCTTTTTCTTCTTTTCTTCTTCTTTTTATATTTTCCTTTTTATTTAACAAAACGCATGAAAGAATTTGGGGATATACTTCCTTTTTGGTCGATTTCCTGCTGCAAAGCTGTTTCAGCGCTTGCGCATTCCTTTTCCCTTTTAGGTTGCACCTGCTTCTTGCATGGTTGCCTGAATTATACCTGTTTTAACTTTCAACAAAGAACAATTATTAGTTCAAAACGGTGGTCGGTTTTGTAGCCTTGATTATCCCCATTGCTTGATCCCGGCCCCACTTCCGTTGAGAACTTTGTTGCTCATTGGCTTTGAGGGTGTATCTCTTTTCAAACTTACAAAATTCAACTTTTAGGATTTCATGATGACTCACCCGTGTGGGCTCTAGACCTTTCACCTTATTTTGCTCTTAAGACCTTTGCCTTTGACTTTCTTTCTTTTCCAATATCTTTCCTCTGAAAGCATCAACCACTATGGTTAGTCGGGATTGGCCTGACGTACCCGCTGAGGCTGGGTATTTTCTTTGACTCTTTCCAGGCGGAGCCTTGTGAAACTGGTTCTGCCACATTTTCTTTGCAATAGTCATGGAAACAGAATTAAATCGAAAGGAAGGAAGAGATATACAAAAGTCAAGCATAAGAGTTTAAAGAGAAGCGTCCCTTTCGGGTGAAAAGAAGGACTTATCTGGGGTGCATGCTGGCTTCAAACGAACATGACATGCTTCTTGGACTAGACGCCCGATCCAGACAAACTTTCCAGCTTCTCGTGAAACCATTGATCCACATTTCAAAGCCAAGGAACCTGGAACCTTGCCAGGACTCTTTTAGTGGTGAGATGTCTTCTTTTCGGCCGACAATGCCCTTTGTGTGTTTTCGCTAATCGACCTCTCTCATTTCTCTTCTCACCGTCGCCCGATAGTGCTTTTTACGAGTTTTCACTAGGTGGACTCCCTCATTTTCAATTTCTCTACTCACCATCGCCTTATGGTGCCCAAAGGTTTTCACCGATAAAACTCTCTCATTTTATTACTCTCAATTTGGACTTCATAAGATTCCCATAGTGTTGTTCTTCACTTCCCACGCCTTTGCCAATTGATCGTAAGGACTTGAACAAGGTCTTTGGGTAAGAAGGATTTTGGGCAGAATTACAACTTTGGAACCGTTTTGGAGGATTCACGGCCGAACCATTATATCATCTGCCCCAGTTTTAATTTTTGGGGGAATTGGGATTTTTGTTTTGGTGTGACTAAACCTCAGGGAGATGCTCCCTATGTATCCTTTCGGAATCAAGTCGAACATAGTTCAGGCAAGTTTTGTTTTTGTTGTTTTTGTCCTTGTTTTGCTTGTTTTTTTGTTCTTTTTCTTTTCCTTTCCATCATATTTTCTTTTCTTTTCTCTTTCCTTTTCTTTTTTTTCGATAGTATTTTTGGGTTCAAAGAGGGTGACCAAAGAAGCATAACCGGCCCATGGGGTTTACGAAGGATTGATAGTGTTTGGGGTAGCGGGAAAGAAAGCCTTCGTTATCTCAACTGCACAAAAGCCATCACCACAAGATGTCTAGATGTACTACCTTTTTACTACATCTGCATTGACTACTGTCTCAGGATCGTTTCCTTTGATGTCTCCTAGATATAGTGCTCCTCTCGGCAATATTTTTCGGATTATGTATGGACTCTTGGTGATGAGGGAGGATGCGTCTCAGCACGAGTTGTCCCATTTCAAAATTCCTAGGACGTTCTTTCTTGTTATAAGCGCGGGCCATTCTCTATTGGTACAATTGCCCGTGACAAACTGCGGCCATTCGTTTTTCATCAATTAATGACAACTACTCCAGTCGGGTCTTAATCTACTCACTGTCCTCAATTTCTGCTTCAACAATTATGCAGAGCGAAGGGATTTCTACATCTGCCGGTATGACACCTTCAGTTCCATAAACCAACAAGTACGGGGTCGCTCTGATTGATGTACGCACTGTGGTACGATATCCGAATAATGCAAAAGGCAATTTTTCATGCCATTGCTTGAAACTTTGAATCATCTTTCTCAAAATCTTCTTGATGTTCTTATTTGCTGCTTCAACGTCACTATTGGCTTTCGGCCGATAAGGAGTAGAGTTTCTATGTGTTATCTTAAATTGTTTGCGTACCTCTCCCATCAGACGACTATTCAAATTTGCAGCATTGTCGGTAATGATAGTTGCAGGAATACCGAAGCGGAAAATGAGATTGGAGTGCACAAAGTCTACTGCAGCCTTCTTGGTGACTGATTTGAGAGTGATGGCCTAAACCCATTTTGTGAAGTAGTCAATGGCAACCAATATGAACCTATGTCCGTTCGAGGCTTTTGGCTCGATTGGCCCAATGACATCTATACCCCAAGCAACAAATGGCCAAGGTGCTGACATCGGATGAAGCTCTGTTGGAGCTGCATGAATCAAATCACCGTCCACCTGGCATTAATTGCATTTTCGAACAAAGCTAAAACAGTCCTTTTCCATGGTTATCCAGTAATACCCCGCTCGCAATATTTTCTTTGCCAAAACGTTCCCGTACATATGAGGCCCGCATACCCTCGTGTGTACTTCATGCATAATTCTTTCGGCTTCCTCGGCATCAACACATCTTAGCAAGTTGAGGTCCGGGGTCCATTTGTACAAGACATCACCTCTTTAGAAGAAACCACTCGCATGCCGTCTAATGGTCCTCTTTTGATCTACAATGGCCTGCTCGGGATATTCTTGGGTTTTCAAAAAACTTTTGATATCATGATACCATGGCAGGGTGCTAGTTTCCGCCTCGACCGCATTACAATAACCATGCTTTTCTTTGATTTGAATTTTCAGAGGATTAATATGGGCATTGCCTTGGTAGGGCAGAATCGAGGCCAGAGTGGTGAGTGCATCGGCTAGTTCATTGTGACACCGAGGAATGTACCTGAATTCTATTGAATTGAACCATTTGCCGAGATCTTCCACATGTGGCCAATAGGGAATGAGCTTAACATCTCGAGTCTCCCGCTCTCCCTAGGCTTGCCGGATAACCAGATCAGAATCTCCCATGATCAATAAATCTTCAACATCTTGGTCGATTGCCATATTCATGCCCATGATGCAGGCTTCATACTCTACAGTGTTGTTTGTGCAGAAGAATCGGAGCCTGGCTGTAGCCGGAGAGTCTTGACCAATAGGTGAAATCAAGATTGTCCCAATTCCTACACCTCTAGTATTTACTGCTCAATCAAAGAACATTTTCCAAGCATGACTGTCCTCAGAGATTGGTTCTACTGAATTTACCTCCTCATTTGGGAAGTATGTGCTCAATGGTTGGTATTCCTCGTCAACCAGGTTTTTTGCCAGATGATCTGCCAACGCCTAGGCCTTCATTGCCATGCGAGTGACATAGACTATGTCAAATTCAGTGAGCAAGATTTGCCATTTTGCTAGTCTCCCAGTGGGCATCGGTTTCTGGAATATGTACTTTAAAGGATCCAACCTGGTTATGAGGTAGGTAGTGTGGGCTTGGAGATAATGTCTCAACTTTTGATCAACCACGTTCTCTCCAACAAAGTGTATTTAGGTTAGTAACTGGTGAACTTCTTGCTCAGACAGTAAATTGCCTGCTCTTTCTTGCCGGTTATATCATATTTCCTGAGGACACAGCCAAAAGAATTTTCTAGAACCGTCAGATACAAGAAGAGAGGTCTCCCTGGCTCCGGTGGGACCAAAACTGGAAGGATTTGACAGATATTCCTTGATCTTTTCGAAGGCCTCTTGACATTCAGATGTCCATTTGATTGCTGCATCTTTCTTCAACAGTTTGAATTTTGGCTCGCATCTTTCTTCAACAGTTTGAATTTTGGCTCACATATGGTAGTCAATTGAGCAATGAACAGACTGATATAGTTTAACCTGCTGAGTAAGCTCATCACATCCTTTTTAGTTCTTGGAGGAGGTAAATCTCGAATAGCTTTTATCTTTGTTGGATCTAAATCGATACCTCTCTTGTTGACTATGAAACCCAGAAGCTTGCTTGATTGGACTTCGAAAGCGCATTTAGCCGGATTAAGCTTCAAATCATATTTGCGCAGTCGTTCAAAGAATTTTCTCAAATCTCGAACTTGGTCACTTTGAGTTCGGGACTTAATGATTACATTATCCACATACACCTCTATCTCTTGGTGCATCATATCATGGAAAATAGCGGTCATGGATCTCATATAGGTTGCTCCGGCATTCTTCAACCCAAATGGCATGACTCGATAGCAGTATGTACCCCAGGGTGTAGTGAAGGCTGTCTTCTCGGCATCTTCTTCATCCATCAACACACCGTGATATCCTGCGTAACAATCCACGAAGGATTGTATCTCATGTTTAGCGCAATTATCAACAAGTATGTGGATGTTGGGCAAAGGAAAATTATCTTTGGGACTTTCCATATTCAAATCTCGGTAGTCCACACACACCCGGGTTTTACCATCTTTCTTTGGCACTAAGACTATGTTGGCTAGCCTACCGGGACTCCCACCTGATCGGGAATGGCGTAGCCTTCCAGTTTTGGAGTTTAGCATCTGGTCCCATGTAGAGCACCCCAGCGGTGCTAGTACCCTTCCCTGGCTGAACCATGTTGGTTTCATAAAGCATTTGTCTCATAGCTCCACATATATCTTTAATTTCCTCATTTGTGAACACCTCATCGTCTTCTTCTTCACCATATTTAGGCTTGATAAAGGTATCATAGAGACGTGGCAATGGTTGGGTCAGAATCCATCCTTCCTTCTTCCTTTCCTCTGACTATTTTTCATCACCTGGGGTAGGGTGGAAGCCTATCCCGAAGAACTTTTCTGCTGTGGGTAGAGTTACCGGCTCGGATGTTCCTTGTAAAGCTTTTCCCAATCCTTTTCCTGGTTTGAAACTGTGTCTAAGCATTTGTTTGGCCACTATAATTGAAGCATTAGACAGGAAGGGCTGGGGGCACGGATTTCCCTCCTCGTACTGATCCGCCACCACAATTTCAAAGGCTTGATAAACAATATGCTCACTTCCTTCTTTTGTCTCCAAGCATGGGATAGATGGGTCCCGATAAATAGACTGCTCGTCTTCTCCGTGGACCACAATTTCCTAATCTTCATGCTCGAATTTCACCATCTGGTGGAGGGTGGAGGGTATGGCTCCCGCAGTATGGATCCAGGGCCTTCCCAGAAGAAAATTGTAAGATGTATCCATGTCCAACACCTGGAAGGTTACCTCGAAATCCACTGGGCCTATAGTTAATGTTAAATTAATTTCACCGATGGTATCCCTCTTAATACGGTCAAAGGCTCTCACACATACATTATTGGGATGAATTCTTCCAGTCCCGATTTCCATTCTTTGCAGTATGGAGAGTGGAAAGATGTCAACGCCCGAGCCTCCATCCACCATGACTCACTTGATATAGTAACCTTCACACTTGATAGTAAGATGTAAGGCTTTGTTATGAGCTGCGCCTTCTGGAGGCAAGTCATTTTTACTAAAGCAGAGTTGATTGACCACGAAGAATCTTTCTGCCATTCTTTCGAGCTTTTCAACTGAAGTTTCAATTGGCACATACGCCTCATTCAAAGTTTTCATCAATATCTTCTGATGTTTGGAGGATTTTGTCACCAATGATAGCAACGACACTTGCTCAAGATATTTTCTCAATTGGTCTACTGTTTCATAATCAGGCATCTTCATTTTCTGGAAGAAGGCCTCTGCTTCCTCAACACTCACTGGCTTCTTGGACGGAAAACACCTTCGTGTGGAATTGTTTACCTCCTGTACATTTGAATACTTCTCAACAGAGGTTTCTCCTGGAAATTCTCCCAAAATTTCTTTGACCTTGTATGTAACCACTGTTTTTTGATAGTTTCATGGCACTGCAGAGGATTCTGTCATTGGCTTCTATGGCATGCGTCCAATAACCACTAACTCACTCAGCCGAGGCGGTTTAATTGTCCCCCGTACCAATAAGCTCCTTTCAATACATTTGCGTTCCCTTTTTTACTTCAAACTTCCTTGGAGCACTCACAACCAGTGGTTTTTTTGCGACCTCGTGGAACATAAAGAACTCCGATTTTAGGAGGCATCATCTCTGCTTTTGTTTTAGCTTTCTTCTCAGGCTCAGTCTTGACAATTTTATTCTTCTTCTCCCCTTTTTCCTGCTTCAGGGCTGCCTTGGGCTTCCTTTCTACATCGACGATAGCAATTATGGCTTTCAGGGCTGGATCAAACTCCCTGTCTTCACAAATCATCCCAATTACTGGCCCGTTATTGTGAGCGGGCAATGGATTGTTGGTCACATTTGTGGCTTCTTCATCCCTTAACACTATTTTTCCTTGTTCTATCAGATCTTCCACGACTTTCTTCAATGTCCAACAGTTGTCTGTATTGTGCCCCTCAGCTCCTGAGTGATAAGCACATCGGATGCCCCGTTGATGAGGTGGTGATTCCAAGTTTTGTCTGTTTTGGGGTATAGGTTGTAGCAAATTTGTTTGAACCAGCTTCGGAAATAGACTGGAGTAGGGTTCAACAGTGGGTGTAAAGTTTGGTCTTCTGGGTGGTTCCCAAAGACGAAAGTTATTTGATTTTTAGAGTCACCACTTGGGATAGGATTGAGTTTTGGTGTCCCAAGTCACTGGTTTAACTTGAATCTCAAATCGGGGAAAATTTTGATTTCCCAATTGGAGTCTGCGAACTAGAAATTATGAATAAGGAATTCTGTTGACCAGAGGGAAGGTGTTAGGCACCCCCGGATCCCGTGGTTCTAGCACGGTCGCTTAAATATTATAAATGGCTAACATCTGATTTTTATACATGTTATCCTATAGTGCAAATTTAGAATTATTTACCGCTTTTAGTTAAATTTTTTAAGAAAGTGAACGTCGTTTAAAAAATGTGTTTTTGGATCATGTCACATGAAATGCACCCGGATCCTCAACACAATTTTATCCAACATTTTGGGATTTGGATTCGGGTCGCCTGAAATGCACACCCGTGCTTAGGAAGGTAAAATTATTAAAAGCGCGCCTAAAGCGACTAACATGTTCTCAACTTTGTGGAGTCCGTGAAAATTTGCTAAATGGCATGTTCCGAGTTCTACGTATTTTAATATAAACAATTAAAGTGGGCCACACAATTTATGCATTTTTATTTGGCGTGGCTCACCTCATTTTATTATTTAAAGGCCATCCTAGAGCAAACTATGATTTTCTATTGGATTTGTCTCTAAAAGGGCCTAGTTAATTAGTATTATTAGTTACCATTGAAAGTAATCAAGGAAAATGGACCTCAAGTTCAAGTCCACACTTGAACAAGAAGAAACACCTCTTAACTCAAGTGTGCTACTTAACACGAAGGCCCAAAAACCTATGATTAAATCATTCAAAAGCCAAAACCTTTAATAAGTAAAAATGGGAATTTTTAAGAAGTTATGAGAAGCAGTCCAATAGGAGGGGATTGACATATCAATGTTGTTCAAAACATGCCCAAATTTTGATCGCACAAAGTTGGATGGCCTAGGCCTGTGATAAGCCCAAATATCTGATGCCAATTTCATTTTGGGCTTGTTAACACTCCACGGGCAGCTGGAGGTTGAAAGACAATAAGAAGAAACAGAAATCAGCAGCAGTAGTGAGTAGTTTGCAGTGTTAAACAGCAGGTTAGCAACAACAGTTTCAACTTGGAATCCCGGCAATGAAAAAACCAGCAAAAACAGACCCAAAAATTGACTAAACAGACCAATTTCAGCTTGAAATCAACCCAGGAGCTTTAAACCTCAACTACTGAACAGAACTAGGAAATTCAAACCACTTTGAACCTTATGTAAACTGGAAATTTGAAGTAGGATGCTAGAACTCTGAAGCTGATCTAAAATTACAGTCGAACAATGTTGTTTTTGGAGTTTTTGTTATATATTTTTTTGATTTTTGAAGAACTAAGATCTAAGACGAGTTTCCTAGCTCTAAAATTCAGATCTGGCTTTTCTGGATTTGAAATTAGAATTTTCAGATTCTCAAAACTTGCAGAAATTGTTTTTTTGGGGGAATTTTAGAAGCTGGAACTTTTGGGATTTTTTTCAGGTGTTAAAACTTGTGAAAGAAGGTGGGGGGGGGGGGGG
>MU776754.1:59323-92549 GCA_026770625.1 Nicotiana glauca
CATTACCCATTTTCCCCCTCTTTTTTTTTTCAGTTTTTATTCAATAGCCCTTAAAGTTTTGACTTGTTTCTCAAGTTACTGCATTAAATTTCTGAAATTAGAACTAAAGCCTTATTTTAGAAGGTCCTAGAAGATTCTAGCTTAGACTACAACATTCCTATCCATTTCTAAATACCCAAACTACCCCTGAACTTAATTTGAAATTACAAGTCTTATCTCAATTAACCCCATCCCTCTTACCTTGGTCAAATAACCATGGTTAAGTACTCAACAGGGACTAAAGGTTCAGCTAAATCTAAACAAATCCTAAAATTGAACTAATCATTCATACCAACTAATCAGAACATGGAAATTAAATCCAACTAAGTTCAGCAATTCAAACACGAAATTACACAGAACAAAAATCAAATAACAAAATGAAGCTACTTATATCTAAGAATATGAACGAAACCAGTCAAGCTGTAACGAAAGCAATTACCAACCATGGGATTCAAATCAACACAGAACCCTAAAACAAACTAACTCAAAATTGAGAACAATAATCACTGCCAAACAAATAATACCAATGAAACATGAATTAATCAGAAGACCTAAATAACAAGGAAAGAGGAAAAACTCACCTAGGTTTGAACCAAGAATGGATTTCAACTCGAAACCTCAAAAGGATATGCAGAGATCAAAGAATTTGAATTCTAGGGTACTGCCGCTTCTTCGATTTGAAATTGGAGAAGATTTGGGATGATGTGAACGCTACTGATGATGGACTCGGAACGAGAGAAGTGAGGAGGGGCCATGATGTTAATCCGGTAAGGTTTGGGGGTCGGTGGCGAAGACGGCATTTAAGGTTTTGGACATTCGAGGAGTTTAGGTAATTTTTGAGGGAAACTGGACATGAATATGAAAAGGGGAGGAGGAGAGGAGCATGAGGTGTAAATGTGGAGTTATTTGGTGTCATGACCCCAACCCGATCATGATGGCGCCCAGCAAACTACTAGGAAAGCCCGACCATTTCCAATATTTAACGCAATTGATAAACAAAGATATATAGATAAAATAGTGAATCACCAAACCATTTAAGTCAAAGATCAGGAAATACTGATAAAAATGCGGAAGTTTAACAAAATACATAATATAGCCCAACCATGGACCCGGTGTCATGAACATGAGCCTCTAAATAAGGAGTTCCATTCTACTACAAGGTCTGTCTAAAATCTGATAATGTGGGAAACAAAAGATAGGGATAGAGGGGAGAAATCTAAGGATGCGAACGCCATGCAACTACTTTGATGCTCCCGAAAGCTAACTTTGCTCGATCAAACTGGATCTACTCAGCCTGAGAAGAACTTGGATCTGCACGCAAGGTGCATGAAGTAAAGTGAGTACTCTGACCCAGTGAGTAATAAACATAAATACAGTCTGAAAGTAAGAAATTGCAGAAAATACACAAAGTAACCTATATCTAACAGTTCAGATCGATATCGGTGTAAACATGTAAAACAATAATACAGTTAAGGAGTAAAGCATGATGAGATGTAAGACATATAATGGTACACTCTAGTACCCACTGCAGCGTGTAGCCCGCTCCACTTATTTAACGTCGACGTCGCTTATTGGGGGTGTGTACAGACTCCGGAGGGGCTCCTACAGCCCAAGCGCAATATCAGCCATCTCATGGCATCAAATAGGCTCTCGGCCTAAATATAACATCGCTGCGGCGTGCAACCCGATCCATATCAAGGAAACACATCCTCACTATCGGGTCCTCAACCCATCTCAGTCAAATAAGTTCACAGCCACTCGGGCATGACATACTGTAGGGATCTCAGACCTCATATCCTTTTCATTTAATATTCATGATTAAAAACACAATCCTTATATTACTTAACTATTGAAAACATGACTGGGAGTACAATGTATGCAAACAAGTGAGGAAAACTAATGAAGATCCCCTAAGGATTCTACGGGTCGGCACAAGGCCCCAAACATAGCAATAAGCCCAATTCACAGTGATAAGGTATGCGTCTCAATCGCCAATATAGTGGATATAACACTCGGGATGGACCAAGTCACAATCCCCATCAGTAAACGACCCCGCACTCGTCATAGAATGCGTGTCACGCCTCAATATAGCGTCACGGTGTGAAAGTCCGGGGTTTCAAACCCTCAAAGCAGCATTTACATCAATTAATCACCTCTAGCCGGCTAAAGACTAGCTCGCAATGCCTATTCCTCACGAATCGACCTCCTTACGCATCAAATCTGGCCAAAACCACAACGAATACTTTACAATAGGCTAAGGGGATATAACCCAATCGAAAAGACTCGAAAAATATCAAAAATCACGAAATTTGCAAAACCCGAGCCCCAGGATCACTTCTCGAAAGTCAGAAATCTTTATACCAAAATGTTCCTTATCTCGCCACGAGTCTATACATATCAAATTCACAAGAATCGGAGTCCATTTGACCCCTCAAATCCCTAGTTTAACTCTCTTAAGTTCAAGCCCTAACCTCCATTTTTAACCTTTAATTGCTCGGGTTTTCAGTATTAATCTATGATTTTACACCATAATAATGTATTCTAAGTCCAAGAATCCATACCTGATGAAAGCCCTCAAAACTCTCTTCAAAATCGCCCAAAACCCTTCTAGTCCGAAGTGGAAATGTTGTGTTCTTTCAAAAATTCACGAAGGTTAAATTAAATCGTTCTGACCAGACATTTTTGCTTCTGTGGTCTAATTACAGCACCTGCGACTACCGCTTCTGCAGTATTTTACCGCTCATGTGGTTCCCTTTTTAAAAATCCAAGACCGCTTCTGCGGCTAAATATCCGCTCCAGCGTCCAGGCTTCCGCTCCTGCGGAACCTGCCCTGAGCCCCACTTTCGCTTTTGTGCCCCCACTGACTGCTTCTGCGAGACCGCACTTGCGGCCCCAAAATTGCAGGTGCGAAAACACCAGGTGCCAGATAAGTTCAGCAATCTCTCAAGTCCAATTTTCACCCCGTTGGACATCCGAAAACACCCCAAGGCCCCCCGGACCTCAACCAAAAACACAGATGTGACCCATTACCTTCCTCAAACTTGATCGAACCGTCAAAACACTATAGTTAACATCAAAATCATCAAATTTCCTCAAATCAAAGCCTAAGTTCAACCAAAACTTCCGAAACTCGCATTAGATCAAAAACCCGACCAAACGACGTCCGAATGACTTGAAATTTTGCACAGATATCCAAAATCACCTAATGAAGCTACAGAAACTCTTAGAATTCCATTCTGACCCCCGGATAAAAATCTCACCTACCAACTGGAATTCGCCAAAATACTAACTTCGCCAATTCAAGCCTAATTCTACACCGGACCTCCAAAATCACTTCCTATCACACTCCTAAGCCAAAAATCATCCCCCGAAGCTAACCGAAGCACCGAAAATAACATCCGAGCCCTCTAACCAACTAGTCAACTTCCGGTTGACTTTTTCCAAAGCAAGCTTTCCTTTAAGAGGCTAAGTGTCTCATTTCCATCTAAAACCAATCCAATTCTACTCGATCACCTCAAATACCGATAATGAAGCATAGAGGAACATAATATGGGGGAAACGGGGTGGTAACTCACGTGACGGCGGGCCGGGTCATCACATTTGGAGACCGACTGTCGTCGTGAGGCAATTTTCGGCGGCGGTCTTGGGCGGAGGGAGGCGGCGTTACGAGTTTCTGATGAGAGATGAGAGGGTAAAGGGGGTCTGAGGGGGTAGGGTAGTGTTAGGACATATTTATACCATAGGGAGATTAGTTCCTGACTGTTCGATCAACAGAACCTAGACGTCTCCGATTTGTTCTACAGAAACAACGTCATTTTGGTCATTTGCTGGACCTGACTAGTAATACAATTGGGCTGGGCATTTTGGTCCGATTTTAGGGCGAGATTAGGCTTGATTTTGGGTGTCCTAATGCCTCTTTTTGCATTTTCAATTCAATTAATAAAAATTCTTTTGTTGGTTTTCCTTTCCTTCTTTTTCCCCTTTTTTTATATATATATTTTCCTGATTTTTATTAAATGCAAGATTAAACGTAAACGACCCAAATTAACTCTAAAATTATACTAATTGATTTCCAAATAAACTAATTCCCAATTTAAAAAGCAAACTAAGACAAACTAAAAGTAGAAATGCAAAAGAACCATTTTTGTTATTTTCTTTATTTTTAAAGTAACTTAATTACTAATCAATCCTAAAATGTGAAATTTAAATCTAAATGCAAATGCCAAGTATTTACATATTTTTCATTAATTAAAATGCACAAACAATTAACATAAAATGTCACAAAATCCACAAAATTGCAAATAATGAAAGAAATTATTTTGTTTGAATTTCTGGGAGTAATTCATATAGGGCAAAAATCACGTGCTCACAGCTGCCCCTCTTTGCTCGGTAACACGAAGAGTTTTCGTGCAAAGATAAGTGAGCGGATATGAGTGATTTTTGACCGTTCGAATACTCCGTGTGAAGTATTTTTGAAAGAGTTGACCGCACGCTGCTTCTGAGGTTGCCTACATATCCTTGGCTAAAAAGGAATCAGGTCAGTGTAGTTCGGGAAGGTTTGGTAGCTGGGACTGCCAGGAGCTGTGATTTCACTGTTGATGCTGCTGCTACTGCTTGCTGACCTCCTTATTACACCAAAAGGAAAATCCAAGCTAAGTTAGCTATGCCTATTAACTATGAGTTACAAGATTCCTATCTATAATTCTCTTGAGACTTGATCTTGAGTCTTAGCTAATTTTGCTGTGGACCCTGATCTGAATCTTGATGCTTGTAAGTTTTGGGTGTTTATTTCTTTTTTGCAATATCGGGTCAAAACGGGATCAGCGGAGCTTGTGACTTCAATCAGATTTTGAGCAATCTGCACCCTTATTTGCTTCACATTTGAGTTCATTTCTTTTGTTCTTTTCTTCTTTTCTTTATTCTGGATTGAGATTTATTCCATCGGTTATCTCGCACCCTATGTCTTGAGGTAAACCTGATTAAGATACCAAAACAAACAAACGAACGAAATTTTCTGCCCCAGTTTTCACTAGGAAAATTTCGTGAGTTAGTTGTGACACATATCTAAACGATCAAATCGGGATTATGTATCCTTGTGAATGAATCTGGGTTATGCTGGAAATGACCGGGTTATGCCGAAAAAGAAAAAAAAAAGGGTCTTCGGGTTATGCCGGGACGGAAAGAAAAAAGCTCCTTGGGTTATTCCAGGGAGATCCTCGAGTTATGCCGGGATTTGGAAAGAAAAAGCTCCTTGGGTTATGCTAGGGAGATCCTCGGGTTATGCTGGGATTTGAAAAGAAAAAAGCCCCTTGGGCTATGCCAGGGGGATCCGCGGGTTATGCCAGGATTTGGAAAGAACAAGCTCCTTGAGTTATGCCTGGGAGATCCTCGGGTTATGCCGGGATTTGGAAATTAAAAGCTCCTTGGGTTATGGCAGGGAGATCCTCAGGTTATGCCGGGATTTGGAAAGAGAAAAGCTCCTTGGGTTATGCCAGGGAGATCCTTGGGTTACGCCGGGATTTGGAAAGAAAAAAAAGCTCCTTGGGTTATGCGAGGGAGATCCTCGGATTATGCCGGAATTTGGAAAGAAAAAATCTCCTTGGGTTATGACAGGGAGATCCTCGGTTTATTCCGGGATTTAAAAAAAAAGGTCCTTGGGTTATTCCAGGGATTAAAGAAAAAAAGTCCTCGGGTTATGCCGGGGACGCCCATGGGTTATGCCGAGATATCTAGGGAATGGGGCCCTATGGCACCATAATTTTTTTTGGGATTTTCTTCTTCTCTTTTTTTTTGTTCAGTAAAAATACAGGAAAGAATTTGGAGGAAATTTACCATTTGGATTGATTATTGCCGCAGAGCTGTTTCTAGCACTTGCGCATTTCTTTTGCTTTTTGGTTGCACCTGCTTCTTGCACGGTTGCTTGGATTGCACCTGTTTCAATTTTTTCAAACAAAGAACAATTGTTAGCTTGAAACGGTGGTTGGTTTTGTGGACTTGATTGTTTCGATCACTTGATCCTGACCCTTTCAACTGCAACTGGTTGCTTCCTGAACACCGATTGCATTTCTGTCTCTCGAGAAAACTCCGGCTTTTCTAGACTTTGTCATGATGATTGGTCGGTGGAACTCAACCTTTTGAACTTTATTTTGACTTTGTAGGCCTTTCCTTTCTCACTTTATTTTCTTTTTCCTTTCTTTTTTTTTCATTTTTTTTCTGGAACATTGAGGAACTTTTGGCTCCTTAAACTTTGCTGCAACGACTAGTCGCGTGGGACTTAACCTCTTCCAATTTTATTTCGCCTTTGTAGGCCTTTCTTTTATGGATTCTTTCTTCCAACTTCAATTTTAGAGCATTTGGGGTACCTTGGCTTCTTCAACTTTTTCCGAGGTGGTTAGCCACGTGGGACTCAACGTTTTCAACTTCAATTGCCTTATAGGCGCTTTAATTTGATTTTCTCCTTCCAAGAGTTTTAATCTCAAAGCATCGGCCGCCATGGCTAGTCGGGGTTGACTTGATACCCCTGATAAGGATGGATGCCTTTCTACATATTAGCTCGTGTCAAACAAAAGCCCTGTAAATTAGTCTTGCCATCCCTTCTTTGTCTCAATTCCATAATAGATTGAAAGGAATTCTACGAAAAATAAATAATGGACAGACAATGAATTTAAATGAGAGGTATCCCTTTCAGGGGGAGGAAAGAAGGACTTATCTAGACTACATTCGGACTTCAATGAACATGACATGCCTTTTGGACTGGATGCCTGATCTGTTTAAACCTTTCGACTCTCATAAATTAATCACAACTTCTACTTCAAAATTCGAGAAACCTTGCCAGGATTTTGTCGATATCGATGGCTGTGAGGATCTTCTTTTCGATCAGTGCGGCCATTTGCAGGTTTTCACTAGCTGACCTCTCTTATTTCTCTTCTCACCATCGCCTTATAGTGCTCGTGTGGGTTTTCACTAACAAGACTCTCTCATTTTACATTTTCTCTGCTTTCCATCGCCTTACGGTACCCGTGTGGGTTTTCACCAATAAGACTCTCACTTTATTCCTCTTATTTTGTTGTATCAGATCCAAATAACTCCATCCTCCCATTTTGAACCTCTTTGCCGATTGATCAGAAGGACTTGAACAAGGTTTAGGGTAAAAAGAATTTGGATTGAGTTACAACTTTGGAACCTTTCTGGCGAACCGTCGCCAAACCATTACAACTTTTGCCCCAGTTTCACTTTCAGGGGGACCTTGGATTTTTATTTTGGTGTGACTGAACCCCAGAGAGAGGCTGCCTACGTATCCTTTCAGAATCAAGTGGAACGTAGTTCAGGAAAATAATTTTTGTTTTTTTTTTCGTTTTTGTTTTGTTTTTCTTTTCTTTTTCTTTTTCTTTTTATTTTTTTTAGTTTTCTTTTCTTTTTCTTTTTCTTTTTCTTTTCTTTTCCTTATTGTACTTTTAGGTTCCAAAGGGGGTTATCAAAGAAGCGTAACTGGTTCAAATGGTTTACGAAGGATTGATAGTGTTTAGGTAGCGGGAAAGAAATCCTTCGTCATCTGAATTACACAAAAGCCATTGCCGCAAGATGTCTAGTCATAGTACCTTTTTACTGCATCTGCATTGACTGCTGTCTCAGGATCATTTCCTTCGATATCTCCCAGATATAGTGCTCCTTTCGGCAATATCTTCCGTATTATGTATGGACCTTTCTAATTAGGAGCAAACTTTCCTTTTGCTTCCAGGTGATGAGGGAGAATGCGTCTCAGCACGAGTTGTACCACTTCAAAATTCCTGGGACATACTTTCTTGTTATAAGCGCCGGCCATTCTTTGTCGGTACAACCTCCCGTGACAAACCGCGGCCATTCATTTTTCATCAATTAAGAACAACTACTCCTACCGAGTCTTAACCCATTCACTGTCCTCAATTTCGCTTCAACAATTATGCGGAGTGAAGGGATATCTACCTCTGCCGGTATGATAGCTTCAGTTCCGTAAACCAACATGTACGGGGTCGCTCCGATTTATATACATACTGCGGTACAATATCCGTGTAATGCAAAATGCAACTTTTCATGCCATTGCCTAGAACTTTGAATTATCTTTCTCAAAATCTTCTTGACGTTTTTATTTTCTGCTTTAACGGCACCATTGGCTTTAGGCCGATAAGGAGTAGAGTTTCTATGCGTTATCTTGAACTGTTCGCATACTTCTCCCATTAGATGACAGTTCAAGTTTGCAGCGTTGTCGGTAATGATAGTTGCAGGAATGCCAAAGCGGCAAATGAGGCTGGAATGCATGAAGTCCACCACATCTTTCTTAGTAACTGACTTGAGTGTGATGGCCTCAACCCATTTCATGAAGTAATCAATTGTAACTAATATAAATCTATGTTCGTTTGAAGCTTTTGGCTCGATTGGCCCAATAACATCCATACCCCAAGCAACGAATGGCCAAGGTGCTGACATCGGATGAAGCTCTATTGGAGGTGCATGAATCAAATCACCATGCACCTGGCATTGATGACATTTCCGAACAAAGCTGAAGCAGTCCTTTTCCATGGTTATCTAGTAATATCCCGCTCGCAGGATTTTCTTTGCCAACACATACCCATTCGTATGAGGCCCGCATACTCCCGCGTGTACTTCATGCATGATTCTTCCGACTTCCTCGGTATCAACACATCTTAGCAAGCTAAGATGCGGGGTCCTTTTATACAAGACATCACTGCTTAAGAAGAAACCGCTCGCATGCCATCTAATGGTTCTCTTTTGATCTCCAGTGGCTTGCTCAGGGTATTCTTGTGTTTTCAGAAATTTCTTGATATCATGATACCAAGACTGGGTGCTAGGTTCCTCCTCGACCGCATTAAAATAACCATGCTTTTCTTTGATTTGAATTTTTAGAGGATCAATATGGGCATTGCCTGGGTAAGGCAACATCGAAGCCAGGGTGGCGAGTGCATCGGCTAGTTCATTGTGACACCGAGGAATGTACCTGAATTCTATTGACTTGAACCATTTGCCGAGATCTTCCACATGTTGCCGATAGGGAATGAGCTTAACATCGCGAGTCTCCCACTCTCCTGGGGCTTGCCGGATAATCAGATCAGAATCTCCCATGATCAATAAATCTTCGAAATCTTGGTCGATTGCCATATTAATGCCCATTATGCAGGCTTCATACTCAGCAGTGTTGTTTGTGCAGAAGAATCAGAGCCTGGCTGTAGCTGAATAGTGCTGACCAGTAGGTGAAATCAAGATTGCCCCAATTCCTACACCTCTAGCATTTACTGCTCCGTCAAAGAACATTTTCCAAGCACGTGTGTGATCAGAGATTTCTTCTACTGAATTTACCTCCTCATCTGGGAAGTATGTGCTCAATGATTGGTATTTCTCGTCAACCGGGTTTTCCACCAGATGATCTGCCAATGCCTGGGCCTTCATTTTCGTGCGAGTGACAAAGACTATGTCAAATTCAGTGAGCAAGATTTGCCATTTTGCTAGTCTCATAGTGGGCATTGATTTCTGGAATATGTACTTCAAAGGATCCAACTTAGTTATGAGGTAGGTAGTGTGGACTTGAAGATAATGTCTAAACTTCTGAGCAACCCATGTCAAAGCACAACACGTTCTCTCCCACAAAGTGTATTTAGCTTCGTAACTGGTGAACTTCTTACTCAGATAGTAAATTGCCTGCTCTTTCTTGCCGGTTATATCATGTTGCTCGAGGACACAACCAAAAGAATTTTCTAGAACCGTCAGATACAGGAAGAGATGTCTCTCTGGCTCCGGTGGGACCAAAACTGGAGGATTTGACAGATATTCCTTAATCTTGTCGAAGGCCTCTTGACATTCAGATGTCCATTTGATTGCTGCATCTTTCTTCAACAGTTTGAATATGGGCTCACATGTGGTAGTCAGTTGAGCAATGAACCGACTGATATAGTTTAACCTGTCGAGTAAGCTCATCACATCCTTCTTAGTTTTTGGAGGAGGTAAATCTCGAATAGCCTTTATCTTTGTTGGATCTAACTCGATACCTATCATGCTGACTATGAATCCCAGGAGCTTTCTTGATGGGACTCTGAAAGCACATTTAGCCGGATTCAGCTTCAAATCATACTTGCGTAGTTGTTCAAAGAATTTTCTCAAATCTCGAACGTTGTCACTTTGAGTTCGAAACTTAATGATTACATCATCCACTTACACCTCAATCTCTTGGTGCATTATATCATGGAAAATAGTGGTCATGACTCTCATATAGGTTGCTCCGGCATTCTTTAGCCCAAATGGCATGACCCGATAGCAGTATGTACCAGGGTGTAGTGAAGGTTGTCTTCTCGACATCTTCTTCATCCATCAACACCTGGTGATATCCTGCGTAATAATCCACGAAGGACTGTATCTCATGTTTAGCGCAGTTATCAACAAGGATGTGGATGTAGGGCAAAGGGAAATTATCTTTGGGACTTGCCCTATTCAAATCTCGGTAGTCCACATACACCCAGGTTTTACCATCTTTTTTGGCACTAGGACTACGTAGGCCAGCCATGTGGTATACCGGACTACTAGGATTACCCCCGCTTTCAGCTGTTTTGTGTTTTGTTCCTTGATTTTATCACTGATATCAATCTTAAACTTTCTTTACTTTTGCTGAACTGGAGGACAATCAGGATAAATTGTCAATTTATGCACCACTAGACCTACACTTAGTCCTGGCATGTCATCATATGACCAAGCAAACACATCTTTAAACTCAAACAGGAGTTGGATTATTGCGTCTCGAGTTTTCTTATCTGTGTGAATGCTTATTTTAGTTTCCCTTATTTCTTTGGCTGTTCCCAAATTAACCGGTTCAGTGTCATTCAGATTTGGCTTAGGTTTGTTCTCAAATTGTTCCAATTCCGGATTTATTTCCCTAAAAGCCTCTTCTTCGTCATATTCCGATTCTTGATTCATTATTTTACAGTTATATAACGTGTTTTTATCTGGGCATGAAGTCCTCAAGTATGTCATGTTATTTAAAGTCGCATTATTAGAACTGAAAAGAAAAAATGAAAAAGAAAAATAACAAAAATCAGAAAGAATAAAGGGAAAAATGGACAATGAAATACTGATTTCATTTCTTGGAATTTGGAAAGATAACAGGGTTTACATTCAGGAATTGAAAAGATAAGAAACTAAAAGAAACATCCGAGTTACACCTTGAAATAACTCGGGATGTAGAAAAAGTGTCAGGATTAGTCTACCGGGACTCCCGCCGGATCGGGAATGGCGTAGCCTTCCAGTTTTGGAGTTTAGCATTTGGTCCCATGTAGAGCACCTCAGTGGTTCTAGTACCCTCCCCTGGCTGAACCATGTTGGTTTCATAAAGCATTTGTCTCATAGTTCCACATATATCTTCGATTTCCTCAGCCGTGAACACCCTATCGTCTTCTTCTTCACCATATTTAGGCTTGACAAAGGTATCATAGAGATGTGGCAATGGTTGGGGCAGAACCCATCCTTCCTTCTTCCTTTCCTCTGCATTTTTCATCATCTAGGTAGGGTGGAAGCCTATCCCGAAGAACTTTTCTGCAGTGGATAGAGTTACCGGCTCGGATGTTCCTTGTAAAGCTTTTCCCAATTCTTTTCCTGGTTTAAAATCGTGTCTAAGCATTTCTTTGGCCACCATAATTGAAGCATTAGACAGGAAGGGCTAGGGGCATGGATTTCCCTCCTCGTACTGATCTGCCTCCACAACTTCAAAGGCTTGATAAACAATATGATCACTTCCTTCCTTCGCCTCCAAGCATGGGATAGATGGGTCACGATAAATAGACTGCTCGTCTTCTCCGTGGACCACGATTTACTGATCTTTATACTCGAATTTCACCATCTGGTAGAGGGTGGAGGGTACGTCTCCCGCAGCATGGATCTAGGGCCTTCCTAGAAAAATATTGTAAGATGTATCCATGTCCAACACCTAGAAGGTTACCTCGAAATCCACCGGGCCTATAGTTAATGTTAAATCAATTTCACCGATGGTATCCCTCTTAATGCCGTCAAAGGCTCTCACACACACATTATTGGGACGAATCCTTCCAGTCTCGATTTCTATTCTTTGCAGTGTGGAGAGTGGGCAGATGTCAACGCCCAAGCCTCCATCCACCATGACTCGCTTGACGTAGTAACCTTCATACTTGACAGTCAAATATAAGGCTTTGTTGTGAGTTGCGCCTTCTGGATGCAAGTCATTTTACTGAAGGAGAGTTGATTGACGGCGAAGAATCTTTCTGCCATTCTTTCGAGCTGTTCAACTGAAGTTTCAATTGGCACATACGCCTCAGTCAAAGTTTTCATCAATATCTTCTGATGTTCGGAGGATTTTGTCACCAATGATAGCAGCGACACTTGTTCAGGATATTTTCTCAATTGGTCTACTATTTCATAATCAGGCATCTTCATTTTCTGGAAGAAGGCCTCTGCTTCCTCAGCACTCACTGGCTTCTTGGACGGAAAATGCCTTCGTGTGGAATTGTTTACCTCCTGTACATTTGAATACTTCTCAACAGAGATTTCTCCTGGAAGTTCTCCCAAAATTTCTTTGCCCTTGTATGTAACCATTGTTTGCTGATAGTTCCATGGCACCACTGAGGGGTCTGTCATTGGCTTCTGTGGTATGCGTCCAATAACCACTGGCTCACTCAGCCGAGGCAGTTTAATTGTCCCCCGTACCACATAAGCTCCTTTCGGCACATACATTTGCGTTCCCATTTTTACTTCAAACTTCCTTGGAGCACTCACAACCAGTGGTTTTTCTTGGCAACCTCGTGGAACATAAAGAACTCCGATTTTAGGAGGCACCGTCTCTGTCACACCTCCTTTTTCGACTGTTTTATCCGGCTTTACTACACCCCAGGAAGGGATATAGTAAGAAAGGAGTTTTCCCAATTTAAGGACAGTCAAAACGAGATTCGTTTTTATTTAAAATTCAGAGTTACCACTTGGGAGATTTATGGTGTCCCAAGTCACCGGTTTGAATCCCGAATCGAGGAAGGGTTTGACTCTATTTAACAGTCGCGAATCAGAAATCCGGGTAAGGAATTCTGTTAACCAGGAAGAAGGTGTTAGGCACTCCCGAGTTCCGTGGTTCTAGCACGGTCGCTCAACTGCTATATTTGGCTAAAATATTTAATTTTAATACATGCCGTCCTATTGTGCCATTTTAGAATTATTTTACCGCTTTTATCTGTTATAGTTTTATTTAAGAAAGTGAACGTCGTTTAAGAACATATTTCGGATCACGTCACATGAAATGCACCCGGATCCTTGACACATTCTTATTCAACATTTTTTGGATTTGGATTTGGGTCGCATGAAATGCGCACCCGTATTTAGGAAAGTAATTTTATTTGAAAGACGTACCTAAAGCGGCTAACGTGTTATTATATTTTGGGAAGGCCGTGAAATTTACTAAAGGCCCATCCCGATTTCTAAGTATTTTCGAATTAAATCATTAATGAGGGCCCCGCAACTAGGTATTTGATTCGGCGAGGCTCGTCTCATTTATGGTTAAAAGGCCAGTCTAGAGTAGACTACACTTTTATTATTTTTGTTTTTTTAATCATGACAAAAGTCCTAATCAATTGATATTGTAGATTTCGGGCCTCGAGTTCAAGTCCTGATTCAAACAAAAGGAGGGACCTCTCAATTTGAATTCTCTACCTAACTCGAAGGCCCGAACTTATACTATGCTCGATTACGGATGGAAGCTTTCAAAATAGATCAATATTAATGGACCAACGAATTGATCAAACATGCCTCACTGCTACTTCCTTAGAAAAGAATCTATTGGGCCCAACGTTAAACTATTGTATCTGGATCCTTACTCAAATGGAATTCCAATTCTTTAACCCTTGTATTTAAAATAAGATGGAGACATACTAACTTGTCCATGCAGTCAACAATTGATTATAAGGAATGACTAATGTGTATTTAGTTATTTTTTACCTGGAATCAATTACTATCCCAATTTCGTACTTAAACTACTCTTATCCGTTTACTGACTGATATTCCGCTAAATGTGAATGGCAACAGAAACTATAGATCAATTTGCTGATACTGATTATTGACTCTGTTCCTTTAACAATATTACATATGAATAGGCTAATACCACAGGCTAGTTAATTACACACTAATTCAAACTAGCCTTTCTAGACTAATATCTAATTTGTGATTTTGAATCTCAACTTCTAAATCTAATCACTGTAGCATAAGGTCATTTTACAATTACTGAAACAATAAACTAGGCATTTAATGAGTACTACAGCAATGACTTATACAATCCAAATCTTAAACAGTCCAATTATACATCCAGAATCATCTTAATACATAAAAGTCCTGAAATGTCTAACAAATAGTTTATTAGTCTAATAAACAGTTTATTTGTCTAACAAACAATTTATTTGTACATAAAAGTCCTGAAATGTAAATGAAGTTCAGAGATCAGTTTCGAATGATCCTCTGCTTCATTTCTACAAACTTGAAAGCTTACTATCAAAACAAACATCCCATCAAGGGAACAATAATATCAAACAAACATCCCGGCAAGGGAACAATAATAACAAACAAACATCTCGGCAAGGGAACAATAGTAATAATAACACATGAAGCGCAATAAACTACAACAGAGTCATAACAATTATAATACAAGACTCACGGGCATGCTTGACACTAACATATAGATACTCGTCACCATGCCTATACGTCGTACTCCACAATTAACACATGCCAAATAGGACACAACTCCTAATCCCTCAAGCTAAGGTTATACCAAATACTTACCTCGCTTTGCAAACCAATTCAAAATTCCAACAAGCCTTTGCCTCGCGAACTCGTGCCCGAAATTCTCAAATATAGTCATAAACAATTCGATTCAGTCAATAAAAATTATAGGAATTAATTCCATATGAATTTCTACATTTTCCATTAAAAATCCGAAATTTAACTCAGAATCGCCCATGGGGCCCACGTCTCGGAATCCGACAAAATTTACAAAATATGAACACCCATTCAACGACGTGTCCAACCATACCAAAATTACTAAATTCTAACAACAAATCGACCTCCAAATCTTAAATCTAATGTATAGAGAATTTCTACCATTTTCAATTCAATTCACAAATTTCATGATAAAAACAACAATAGATTAGTGTACTTCAACCAAAATCGAGTTAGAATCACTTACCCCAATCCATATGGTGAAAATCGCCTAAAAAATTGCCTCAATCCGAGCTCCACAGCTCCAAATGTGTTAAAAATGGCTGAAACTCGCATTTTGTAATTTGTCCAGGTAAGTCGCAGTTGTCAAATGCGACTTATAAATCGCATTCGACAACACCGATTTGCCTCTGCCGCAGCACACAACATTACCCACCTTCAGTAAATCCATCATAACTTTTTATACAAATGTCCAAATAATGAACGGTTAGAAGAGTTAGAAACTAGACTCAAAGACCTTTAATTTGATAGACTTTGCATCATATAACACATTATATATATGTAGATATGCTCGTCCCAAATGAGGTCTAGTGCGTACTCATTTGCAACTTTAGTCTACTATGAAATTTTCCAACTTGACGTAGACATAGGACTTTCCTTTGACCCAATATATCTTGTAGTACACCTCGTACACTTGCTATCATATCCAATTGGTATCCATCATATTAATAGACCTCTTTCACATAATAAATAATATAATTAGAACACATCAACTTTCTTACTTCGTCAAAAAGCACCAAATTGTCCTATGGACTTCCAAATCCAATTTCGGACACATATCTAAGTCCGAAATCACCACGAGAAGCTATTGACATCATTAAAATTCTAATTTGGGGTCGTTTTCTTAAAATTCAGCTCTCCGGTCAATTCTTTCCATTTGAGCTTTCAAAATAAGATTTTTATTTTTCTTTAAATTTAACTCTGAATCTTACGAGAATCGAACTTGACCATACATGAGAGTCATAATGTGTATTACGAAGATTCTCAGGGTCTTAAGCCGTTGAACGAGATGCAAATTCTTAAAATGAAAATTCAGGTCGTTACATTCTCCACCTTTTAAACAAACGTTCGTCCTTGAACGTGCTAAGATTCTTTTGGTGTTACCAAATTGATGTTTCTACTTTTACACATATACTCGTGGTTGATCCCACATTACCACATTTGAAATAAGTTCGACAATACCATTTCAATTGAGGCTATTTCTCTTACCCATATTTTTACACTTTAAGACCAAATTTCTTACACTCCAAACATTTTTGAAAAGGTCCGATTTTCACATCATCACATGATCTTAGTCTCACCCGGCTATAGCAACTCGGGCCTACGCACGCATCAACTTTTTAATAGTGCTTAACAGTTGTTACATCCTACCCCACTTAGGGTCATTCACCCTCAAATAAGAAGTAGAGTCCTCTCTCAAACACATAATGTAACTTTTCTTTTCCTTCGCACATCTCAATATCCCAAAATTTTCTAGCTCTTAAATTTTTCAAAAATTTCGGCAGTCTCCCCTGTTATTGGGCCTATCCACCTGTCAAAGTAACACCAAAACAACTCCTAAAAATATTTCCACAACTCAAAAAATCACCACCATGTATTTATCAATATTACCAATCTCCAAATTACCAGTGTGACACTATCATAAAAATATTTTGACCTGAAACACATCATATGTATGACCTTAACTACATCTCTAGTTTTAATAATGGTACATAATCGATTAGAAAATTTTGAATTAACTTCATGTTAATAAATTCTTGTCTCAAGCTTTCACTTTACTAACAACGTAGCATGAAGACCTCATAATTACTTACCCAAATTAACGATTCACAATTAATGCCATCTGGGCACTCACCTTGTAGGCTAAACTCAACAGTTAAAAATACAAATTTGGAAAATTATGCCCAATGATATTCATATGACAATTTTAAAATAAGTCTCATAGGCATGACTCCCTATAAGTACTATAGTACATTTTCTTTTTAATTTTTCACAAGGGAGAATTTTAAACACATAAATTTTTCACCACAAGGACCTCGTCCTTATATAATATCCACCGCAGCTTGTAGCCCAGTTTTAAGCATTTCACATCATATAAAAGTACGAGGACCTCGTCCTCAGATCCGTACACAAGTAATATTCACATTGTTCCAACTGAAATTTTTCCATTTTTTTTTTCATTTCCTTTCTTTCTTCTTCTGAATAATTTCCATTACACAAAATCACAACATATAAAGAACCCTCATATCGATAGGGAATATAATTCATGATTGAAATCAATTATTTGAAAATTGCATCGAACTCAATGAAATAATTAACAAAAAGTGCTTTTAGACTTACAATTATTTTTAGTGACTAACACATAATGATAGACATAGCTATCTCCATATAATCTCCTAACAGGAGTATTCACATAAGTAAATTTAAGATTACGAAGCTCACTCATGAGTAGAACATATTAGGAGGACTTGCCTTGATACTCAGAACCGAATCAAGTTAAGAAAATTGTTGCTTTATAATAGTTCGAGACCTTACTTGTAACGACACCATTTGGTGTTGCGACCTTAGCCATACCATAAAAAATATATCAACGGGTTGGGTCTCCACCTCTTGGAGTCTCACCTCTACCTCTAACATCCTGACCCCTATCTCTGGTTGGTCATACCACTGGTACATTAAAAGATGACTGCCCCACGCAAGTGTTGTGATTAACTTATGCACTACGATTATACTGAATATGTTTCCTTGACCCCGCTGATACTGAAATGTAGAATTATTAAGGGTGCAGGAATATCTCGAGTCTCATCATCATCCCGTTAAATCTCAGCTCTTGAACATATACAAGTTTTGAAAAACCTTTCAATACTACGTAAATACATCTCTGGCTAAAATTGGTATAACACATGATCCCACAATCTGATCGTTGATAGTGGACTTCCCTCACTTGGTGGGAAAGCATAAGACACCTTCCCGACGATCCACAATACTAACCTTCACCGCTCGTACGATACTAGTCATATGACACCTCAAGCTATTTACGCAGTGATTGTCATCCTCATGATAGTTTAAATTACTTTCTCTGGTGTCTTGGCTACTAGTATGTACTCTTCGCTAACTCGAAATCCCATACAAATCGCATAGTCTCTAATACCACCAACTATCTTTAGATGTACATTCACTTGTAATGATTTCGTAACCAATTAAATCTTCTTAAGATTGTATTCATCAACCAGATGTCAAGTTTTGATGCACCCCCATGCGCATAACTGAAGATATCTTCGCACTTCCATATCCTCATTCTGATCGACACGTGGTAACAATCGTTGAGCAACCATGGCTCTCTTAAAACACTTTTATGATATTACAAACCATTGGCATAGTGCGCAATTCCATACATGAGTGGATGCAAAAGAACCTAAGATACATGCTTCAAGCGGAATAAATGTCGCACGATAAAGAAGGAATGAAGTGGGAATTTTTCCTACTAGTTCTGTAGACTCTCGAAGATAAGTACAGACGTCTCCGTACCGATCCATAAGACTCTACTAGACTTGCTTATGACTTGTAGCACCTATGAACCTAGAGCTCTGATACCAACTTGTCACGACCCAAAAATCCCTCCGAAGGAGTCGTGATGGCACCTAGTCTCTAAATTAGGTAAGCCTAACATTAACTGAAATAACATTGCTATTTATTAACTTAAAATGAAATTTCTCTAAGCAATTTACCATTCCCAAAACCGGTAGTACAAGTCACAAGCCTTTATAAGAGTAGTTATATAAAATAAATACATCACTGTTCCGAAACAAAGGGAACAAATGGAAATAAGTACGATTGAAGGTGACTCCGATGACCGCGAACGCTGCTGCAGGTTTACCTTGAGTCTCCACCGCAACGAACAACTACTATCGATCAAATACCTAGATCTGTACACAAAAATGTACAGAAATGTAGTATCAGCACAACCGATCCCATGTGCTGGTAAGTGCCTAGCTTAACCTCGGCGAAGTAGTGACGAGGCTAGGACCAGACTACCAAATAAACCCGTGCAAGATAGCATACAAAATAATAGGAAGCAGATAACAATGATGGCAACAATGATCAACCAGTGATATAAATAGCAGGCAACAAGGATAACCTAATTGTTTTTCAACAAATAATAAATACAAGTACAATCAATTAATGAAGTCCTTTAAATACAAGTCTTTCGCCATTAAATCCTTCAAGTAATAATCTCTAAGATAATATGCTTTTCAATAAATATATTTCAAATATATTTCCTTCAAATAAATACCTTTCGAATATAATTCTTTCGAGTAAAGGTCACCTTGTGACGCCTTATTTTATAATCATAATAATATAGGTCTCAGCCCACTTTCATATTTTCACGGCATCTCATGCCCATATTTATATTACAACCGCACGGACAACCCATGTGCAATTAAATAAAACTATAATATTTTCCCCGGCACCTTGTGCCAACATATTTCTATCTCACATTGTACAACAATATTCTCATGTTACTCAGTTCATAGGGTCCATAACCCAATAAAATTAAGAATGCTCAAAGAGCCTCATTTACTTAACATAAAGTAGAGTACAACTTCCAAACCAATTAGGAAATCAACCCGAAGATATGAAGTTATTTTTAGAAATCATTTGATAAAGAAAATACCCTTTTCAATTAAAGTACAATATCGAATGGATTATTATCGAATGGATTATTACCTCTAATACGAGAAATCAATAAATCAAAGCATAGTAGCAATTCATTTTAAGTAAAGTACAATTATTGAAGCATGAAGTATTGAAATGTATATATATGTATAAATGCGATGAAATAATGTAAACACTGTAGGTTCTAACACGAAGGGTCACAACAGTAAAGGAATTTAAACAATTTAAATACTTGAATTTATAACAACAAATAAACACAACAGTAGAAAGTGCACGACATCACCATTATAAGGAATCAAAATCCAGCCACTAAGAAGAATAAGGAAAACAAAGGCAGATTTCAGTTTCAGATCATATCTTGTTGCAGGCGTGCAACCCGATCCCATTTCTCATATATCTTGTGGTAGGCGTACCACTCGCTCCCATTTCATTATATCTTGTAGTAGGCGTACCACCTGCTCCCATTTCATTTTTAACACTGTGCACAATATGTTACCGGCATGGAAACCAATAACACGTAATCAATATAATTTGTGGTAGGCATACATCCCGCTCCCATTTTATTACATCTTGTGGTAGGCGTACCACCCGTTCCCATTTTATTTTTAACACTGTGCACAATATGTTACCAACATGGAAACCAATAACAAGTAATCAATATAATTTGTGGTAGGCGTACCACCCGCTCCCTTTTCATTATATCTTGTGGTAGGCGTACCACCCGCTCCCATTTTATTATATCTTGTGGTAGGCGTACCGCCCGCTCCCATTTCATATTGTTGCCAACACTAATCACAAAAGAATCCCAGCAAGGAACCAATAATATCAACAAATATCCCGACAAGGGAACAATAATATTAAACAAACATCCCGGCAAGGGAACAATACCATCAAACAAACATCCCGGCAAGGTGTGACGACCCGACCCATCGTCTCAGGTATTACTGCCCCGCTTTCCCCATTTTTAGCTTCTTTATGCTTCATTATTCGTTTCATATGTAATCAGGTTGATTTGCAATGGGTTTTGATAAGAAATGAGACACTTAGTCTCTTTTAGGAAGGCTTAAGTTGGAAAAGTCAATCGGATGTTGACTTATGAGTTAGAGGGCTCAGATGTGAATTCTGATAGTTCGATTAGCTCCAAGGGGTAATTTGTGACTTACGAGTGCGATCGAAAATGATTTTGGAGGTCCGGTGTTGAATTAGGCTTGAATTGGCGAAGTTAGAATTTTGGCGAATTCCGGTAGGTAGGTGAGATTTTGATCCAAGGGTCGGAATGGAGTTCTGAGTGTTGCAGTTGCTTCGTTGGGTGATTTTGGATATGTGTGCAAATTTTCAGGTCATTTGGACATCGTTTGGTTAGATATCGAATGTGCAATTCGGAAGATTTTAAGAAACTTAGGCTTTGATTTTGTGAAATTTGATGATTTTGATGTTAACTATAGTGATTTGATGATTCGAGCAAGTTTGAATAAGGTAATAGATCATATCTGTGCTTTTGGTTGAGGTCCCGGGGGACTCGGGGTGATTTCGAATGGTTGAACGGTGAATTTGGAGTTTGTTGCATGGAAGAGGTTTTGCTGGTTCTGTTGTTTCTGCATCTGCGGAAAAAGGGGCCGCATAAGCTTTTCTGCAGATGCGGCTAGGTGGTCGTAAAAGTGGTCCTTGAAGGACCTGGGTGTTCCGCAGAAGCGGACGTGGTTCCGCATAAGCGGCAACCACAGAAGCGCTTTGTGACCACAGAAGCGGTCCCTGGTGAATTAAGTTAGACCGCAGAAGCAGTCAAGAGGATGCATATGCAGTGACTGCAGGTGCGGTAAATTATCCGTAGAAGCAGAAATCGACCTGGGTTTAAATGAGCAGTGCTTCACGAATTTGAAAGAGAAGGAAAATATTTTGGACTTCGGCTTAGGCGATTCTTGGGCGATTTTGGAGAGAATTCGAAGGGGTTTCATCAGGTATGAACTATTGGACTCGGATTATGTTTATATAGTGTAAAATCATCGATTAAACACTGAAATTGAAGGAATCAATGGTTAAAAATGGAGGTTAGAGCTTGAGTTTTTGATATTTTTAAATTGGAATTTGATAGGTCATTTGAGCTCGAATTTGGGAATTCTTGGTATGTATGGACTCGTGGCGAGATGAGGAATCTGTTAATGTGAGTTTTATAACTTTTTGAGAAGTGGGCCTGGGGCTCGGGTTCTGCTAGTTTCGAGATTTCTGCTATTTCTCGATTGTTTTCGATTGGGTATTGTCCCTTTAGCATATTGTAATGTATTCGCTCTGATTTTGGTTAGATTCGACGCGCGTGGAGGCCGGTTTGAGGGGAAAAGGTGTCGCGAGCTAGAGATTTCTCTGATTCGAGGTGAGTAATACCTGTAAATGATATCCTAAGGGTTTGAAACCCCGGATTTGCACATCATAGTGCTGAATTGAGGTGACTTGCACGCCGGATATAGCGTGGGGTAGAGCACCGTTGGGGATTGTGACTTTGTCTATCCTAGTTGTTGATTTTACCGCGTATTTGACTGGAATTTATTTGTTATCACTGTTGTTTGGGCTAATTGCCGTACTTGGGCTTCGTGCCAACTATTTGAACCCTTCGAGGATTATTTTCACTGTCTTCCTCACTGTTTTGACTTATTACTTCAACTTAGCCATACTATTTCTCCACTACTTTACAACTCAGCCACTTTCACTCATATTGAGGACTACTGTTTTACTAGAGCCCGAGGGGCTTGTGATGATATTCTAACTGAATGCGGCCGAGGGCCGGATGTGAGGATACATGGAGGGATGTGAGGCCTAGGGCCTGGATGTAAGGAGTATATATATGGATCGGACTGCACGCCATAGTAGTATACTATATAGATCGGACTGCATGCCGCAGTAGTATATTATATTGATCGGACCTCACACCGCAGTAGTATATTATATGGATCGGACTGCATGCCACAGTGATATATAGCACTTGGGCTATAGGAGCCCCTGCGGAGTCTGCACACCCACAGTGAGCGTGGGTACCCATATGTATCGGGCTGCACGCCGCAACGATATGTGGATCGGTCTGCACGCCACAACGGTTATTATGTGATACTGTCTCTGAGAGGGATTTGAGAGAGAGAAAGAGATCCCGAGGGGCTGGTTCAGTTTGAGATATTGCCCGAGGGGCGAGCTTTTACGTGCTCATTCTGCATACTTCTTGACTTTTTCATATTATACTGTGGTATTTGTGCCCGAGGGGCGGATTTTCTGTGCTAATCAACACTAACTATTTTGAAACCGTTTTCGAAATTATTGAAAAGACCATTTTCGAAAGAGATTTGAACTCAGTCGAAACATTTCTAAAGATTTCACTGATTTTACTATTTTCTCAGAGAGCGTACCCCGCTTCTGTATATGTTGGTTACTTTACGTGATTTCAGGCTGCTCAGTTATTATTTATTTTTATTACTCACTGAGTTGGAGTACTCACTTTACTCCCTACACCTCACATGGAGTTGCAGGTATTGTTCACCTGGTATCGGGTTTTGAGCTGATTGAAGATTTGTTATCATAGTGGAGCCAGGTGACCGCTAGCGTCTGCGGCACCAGATCTTCTTCCTTATTTTATGTTGTTCATGTTACTTTCAGACTTTGTTCCTATTTCTGGACTTGTAGTACTTTAGTGAACTCTGTAGTAGCTCATGACTAGTGACACCCCAATATCGGACTGTGACGGGATGGTTCCCTGTTGTTATCGTTGTTTTCTGCGCTTTTGATTATGCTAATCACGTTTTAGCTTTATAAATGTTAAATAACTGTTAAAAGGAAGCATTTGTTTTGTTGGCTGGCCTTGTCTTCATGAGAGGCGCCATCACGACCGGATTTGGGATTTGGGTCGTGACAAGTTGGTATCAGAGCCTAGGTTAATAGGTCTCACGAGTCATGAGCAGGTTTAGTAGAGTCTCGTGGATCGGTACGCAGACGTCTGTATTTATCCTCGAGAGGCTGCAGAACCTTTAGGAAAGCATCACTTTCTTGGAATTCTTATCGTGCGCACTTGATTCAGCTTGAGATATAACTCTTGAAATTCTTTCCACACGTCTGTATGCGCACATGAGCGCTCGGTATTGCATGTGCCTTGATGGCTTGTGATTCCCCGATCAAGGGGTGAGCTATGATCTCGTGAGTTTGATGATTGGGCCAGTCTAGAGGACTTGAGGCCGGATCTTTGCCTATGGCTTAAGCACTGAGGTGCTGATCGTGTGAGCAAGTGTTTTGAACTTATATGTTCGGTATTATCGCTATTAGCCAGAGTGGCGGGTTGGTATTCATGTGATGAGTATGTTAGTACTGCGAGATGTAATTATATGACTTGGTAGTAACGAAGAAGTCTGCTGGATAATAGATGGACTGTTAAGTGATTCGTTTCCTATTGTGGTTTGATGTGTAGCCCGAATATGGGCGCGTGAAGGATATTTTTGTTATCTCCTAGTTGAGAAGTGAAGTGCATTGTATGTGGCAGTATGATTTCAAACTCAAGAAGACTGATGATTGTGTAACGTATATGATGGTGGAAGGTGTACTGAAATAGTAAACTGAGGCGAAGCAGGTGGGTTATCTCCTGCGGAGTATTCTTTTGGGTACGATTCTTATGTATATTGTTAGAAGATCTTATATGTAATTGAAAGGTACGTGTTGTAATTGGAAAATTTGGGTCACTTCAGAGAGTGGACTCAGCTGATGCGGGGATAAATGCGAGGTTTGTAGAGGATTTAAGTATCTGAAGATCTGTGTGTTCATAAACTAGTAGATGATTTGAGTTTAATCTCACTATAATATTGCGACATCATTAGAGTAAAAGTATTATGGGTTATTAAATGTGTCCTGATAGATGGCTTCGAGCCAAGTTGGGAAGGTTGCTGTTGATTAGTTGATTGCACGGTTATGTGCTATGTTGTTTCCGTTTTGAGGTATGTTGGCGGATCAGTCTTGGTTGCAGAAAATGAGCCGAGGATGGCATGAGTGAAGCAAAATTTTGATAAAGGTTATATGGTGCGTCATAGGCGCGAGAAAATACTAGGATGTCTTGAGCTGTTGTTGATAAAGAATGCTCAGTGTATAGAGAAGGAAGATGGTGGGTTGTATTGGTATGAGATCATGTTCTGCGGTGTCTAAGTGATAATAAGGCACGAGTATTTCTGTTCGTTAAGTCAGATAATTTACAGTTGTGTAAGAATGAATGACTCTCAAGAATGGTTTTATTGCGTCCAAGATTTGGCATGTAATAATCAGGTGTCTTAAGGTTGGGTATGTGGCTAGGGACTGTGTTTTCATTAGAAGGGATCAAGACTTGTGGTATCTTATGTTAATTATAGGATTCTATGTATCGGTATCTGGAAAGTAATGGTAACGAATTTCAGATTCGCAGGCATTTGGCAGCGATGCTCTTGGGTATTGACGGCTTGCTCAGCTCGGTTTAGATAAAAGGATTCAGTCCTGGCAGTTTAACTTGTGCAAATGGTGCTGGCAGAGAAGTTCTTGCTGGGTTTTACCGTAGTTTGAAGATGAGTATATTTCCTATAGGTATGCGAAGCTTGGAGTGTGTCATGATTTTTCTTCTAAATGGGATCAATGAAAGTTCTTGACTAGTTGAGTGCGTTGATGTCTGCAGCGCGGAAGGGAGACAAAAGTCCTCATGTTATCCTAGTGTGGTATGGTACATGCGATATGTTGTGGAGGGTTGGGATTTGTGTGTGTAAGGCTTGGTTCAGTTCGGAATGGAAAATCATTAAATTCTTAAGCAGCATGGGCAACTGCATGTGATTTAAGGATCGATCTTCAGATGAATAGGGTGAATGATCCTCATATGACTAAGGAAATAGTGTTGCTAATCATAGCGATTTGATGAGGGTATATGTATCAGAAAAAGGGCAATGTGATGAAGTTGATGGCACTTCGGTAGTGTTGCGGCATTTTCTTAATAGATCGACTATTGATATCTAAGTTGTTTGGTGGCACAGGGGGAATTTCAGAATATCTTTTGTGGAATGATTGGGTACTCGAGGTGTAATATGTATTTATACTGCAGGGTTTGGGATCAGGTATAGTAATTTATGTGCTATGTGGATCTGGAGACTGGGAGTTCTCATGTTCAGTCTATGTAGTGGTTGTTGATAGTGTGCATTGGTACCGTTGCGGCTATTGGGGGTTTGGAAGCCCGAGTGGATCTTTCTTTGCCTGGTATATTAGATTCTGGATATGATATTGGGGTGTAGACTGGTTGTCTCAGTGTTGGGTTATTCTAGACTATTGTGCTATGGGGTATGTCGGAAAAGGCCATAGGTTGCATGGCGAGGTGCATCAGACTATGTTCTAGCTGAATGATTGTGCTCCAAAGACCAGCGGATGGCTGCGAAGGATTGCTTTCCTTATTTGGGCCTTTGTGGCGGATGTTAGTGTAGAGGTTTGTACCATTGATTCGGTTCCGGTATTGAGGGAATTTTCGGATGCGTTCCTTGTGGTCGGGCATATCGCCGGGCGAGACTGTAGATTTTAGTAATTATTTGGTGGCACCGTATCATACGGCTCTGACATGAGGTATAGTAGTGGAAGAAGCAGCTTCAGGCTTCTTGGTAATGAGTTTGTTGGTAAGCTGAATGGATACATTTTTAGCTTGAGTTGGCTTGGTTAGTCCCGAATTGTATTGATGAAGGATAGGTTGATTCGATCGTTATTGAACCTTCTAGTGATATGGGGAGATCTATGAGTTGCTTTTTCTGTGCTGTAAGGCGTTATGATTTTCGGACTGTGGGCATATATAGTGCGGTGCTATCGAGATTCATAGTGGAAGTTGAGTTTTGTAGCTTACAACGCTATAAGTAGGTATCATTATGCACTCATTATGCTTACGACCGATGCTCAGTATTTTGTTATAATGAGAAAAGTTAGCTTGATGTGCATCTCCCTATGTGAGATATTTGTGTGAATCGGGTGGCACGCCGCCACGGGTATGTTATCTGGATCGGGTTGTACGCCACAACAGTGTGATGTTGAGAATAGTTTTCCATATGTTACTTGGTATGTCTTACTTCCTGGTTTCTGAGGAAAGTCCGTATTGGGTGTTGCTCGACGAATGGCGCATCGATTGTGTCCTTTCAGGATTGAATGGTGTATATTACTTGCTTCACCATGGGTGTGATGAATTGCTTGGTTTCAGACATCAATCTGTGCGTGGCTGTCTATTTTGAGCATAGCGACTTGAGGTGTTTCATGTTAACAGTGTTTGGATAAGATCGTGCATTGTAGTGAGGCTACGTGGAGATTAGACCCTTCAGGGTAGATTCAGGTATTCTATTTCTATGATGTGGGACGGGGTCCCAGCCTTGTGTTGTGATGATCCGAGGAGTTTGAGTTGTAGCTCTTTTGTTTGAGTCATTTGTCATGATTTGATTATGTTCAGACCGCCCATCATTGGTGCATGGATTATGCAACTTGTGGCTTAGGCCTGTGATGAGGTGTCATATCACCAGAGTGGTGAGTTGAATTCGAGGTGATCGTTGGAGTCTTTAATGAATGCAAATAGATGTGATTTCAGCTGATTAGAGGGTTTATATCGAGGTTTGGCCCGAAAATCTGTTGTAGTATTAGTCAACAAGGAAGTGGCTTCATGTATGGGTGACATGAGGAATGGTTGCAGTTTATCACATGTTTTATTTATCATTGGCAGTATATGAAAGTGATAGAATAAGACTTTAGCTAATAAGAGGTTCCTATCGGTAATTGAGTGTTGTGGGCAGCTGCTGAGAATAGCAATTATTGTTTTGAGTGTGGATTTTGTGGTATATTGTATGATTTCACCGAGGTTGCAGGTGTGGGTTATTACAGCTGGTTCGGGTTTACTCTGGGTGTGATTTCGGAAAGTGCAATGTGGTTCTACGGTTTATGGTCTTGATGGATTGTGAAATTTTAGCGGAGTAGTATAATAACACCTGTGTAAGATAGGGTGACGTGGGATCACCCCAGATATATGCTTTGGTAAGGTCATTCAGCTATTGGTTGGCTTCTAGGACAACTCTGGGTACGCTCGAGGACGAGCATTTGTTTAAGTTAGAGAGGATGTGATGACCCGACCCGCCGTCTCAAGTATTACCGCCCCATTTTCCATTTTTTTAGCTTCTTTATGCTTCATTATCCGTATCTTATGTAATCAGGTTGATTTACATTGGGTTTTGATAAGAAATGAGACACTTAGTCTCTTTTAAGAAGGCTTAAGTTGAAAAAGTCAATTGGATGTTGACTTATGAGTTAGAGGGCTCGGATGTGAATTCCGATAGTTCGGTTAGCTCTGGGAGGTGATTTGTGACTTAGGAGTGCGATCGGAATTGATTTTGGAGGTCTAGTGTAGAATTAGTCTTGAATTGGCAAAGTTAGAATTCTGGCGAATTCCGGTTGATAGGTGAGATTTTGATCTGAGGGTCGGAATGGAGTTCCAAGAGTTGCAGTAGCTTCGTTGGGTGATTTTGGATATGTGTGCAAATTTTCAGGTCATTCGGACATCGTTTAGTCGGGTTTTTGATCGAATGTGCAATTCGGAAGATTTTAAGAAACTTAGGCTTTAATTTGGTGAAATTTGATGATTTTGATGTAAACTATAGTGATTTGATGATTCGAGCAAGTTTGAATAAGGTAATAGATCATATCTTTGCTTTTGGTTAAGGTCCCGGGGGCCTCGGGGTGATTTCGGGTGGTTGAATGGTGAATTTGGAGTTTGTTGCATGGAAGAGGTTTTTCTGGTTCTGTTGTTTCCGCATCTGCGGAAAAAGAGGCCGCATAAGCAGTTCCGCAGATGCGGCTAGGTGGTCGCAAAAGCGGTCCTTGAAGGACCTGGGTGTTCCGCTGAAGCGGACGTGGGTCTGCATAAGCGGCGACCGCAAAAGCGGTTTGTGACCGCAAAAGCGGTCCCTGGTGAATTAAGTTAGACCGCAGAAGCGGTCAAAAGGACGTATATGCGGTGACCGCAGGTGCGGTAAATTAACCACAGATGCAGAAATCGACCTGGGTTTAAGTGAGCCGTGCTTCACGAATTTGAAATAGAAGGAAAACATTTTGGACTTCGGCTGAGGCAATTCTTGGGCGATTTTGGAGAGAATTCGAAGGGGTTTCATCAGTTATGAGCTATTGGACTCGGATTATGTTTATATAGTGTAAAATCATGGATTAAGCACTGAAATTCAAGGAATTAATGGTTAGAAATGGAGGTTAGGGCTTGAGTTTTTGATATTTTTAAATTGGAATTTGATAGGTCATTTGAGCTCGGATTTGTGAGTTCTTGGTATGTATGGACTCGTGGTGAGACGAGGAATCCGGTAATGTGAGTTTTATAATTTTTTGAGAAGTGGGCCCGGGGCTCGGGTTCTGCTAGTTTCGAGATTTCTGTTATTTCTCGATTGTTTTCGATTGGGTATTGTCCCTTTAGCATATTGTAATGTATTCGCTATGATTTTGGTTAGATTCGACGCGCGTGGAGGCCGGTTTGAGGGGAAAAGGCATCGCGAGCTAAATATTTCTCCAGTTCGAGGTGAGTAATACATGTAAATGATATCCTCAGGGTTTGAAACCCCGGATTTGCACATCATAGTGCTGTATTGAGGTGACTTGCACGCCGAATATGAGTGTGGGGTAGAGCACTGTTGAGGATTGTGACTTGGTCCATCCCGGTTGTTGATTTACTGCGTATTTGAATGGAATTTATTTGTTATCACTGTTGTTTGGGTTGATTGCCGTACTTTGGCTTCGTGCTAACTATTTGAACCCCTCGGGGATTATTTTCACTGTCTTCCTCACTGTTTTGACTTATTACTTGAACTCAGTCATACTATTTCTCCACTACTTTACAACTCAGCCACTTTCACTCATATTGAGTCTTAAATGATAATTTGGGCTGAGGACTATTGTTTTACTAGTTCCCGAGGGGCTTGTGACGATATTCTGACTGAGTGCGGCCGAGGGCTGGATCTGAGGATACACGGACGGATGTGAGGCCTAGGGCCTGGATGTGAGGTGTATATATATGGATCGGGCTGCACGCCACAGTAGTATTTTATATGGATCGGACTGCACGCCGCAGTAGTATATTATATGGATCGGACTGCACGCCGCAGTAGTATATTATATGGATCGGACTGCACGCCGCAGTAGTATATTATATGGATCGGACTGCACGCCGCAATGATATATAGTGCTTGGGCTGTAGGAGCCCCTCCGGAGTCTGCACACCTACAGTGAGCGCGAGTACCCATATGGATCGGGCTACATGCCGCAGCGAGCTATGGATCGGGCTGCGCGCCGCATCGGTTATTATGTTATACTGTCTCTAAGAGGGATTTGAGAGAGAGAGAGAGAGAGAGAGCCCGAGGGGCTGGTTCAGTTTGAGATATTGCCCGAGGTGCGAGCTTTTACGTGCTTATTCTGCATACTTCTTTCCTTTTTCCTGTTATACTGTGGTATTTGTGCCCGAGGGGCGGATTTTCTATGCTAATCAGCACTAACTATTTTGAAACCGTTTTCAAAATTATTGAAAAGACCATTTTCAAAAGAGATTTGAACTGAGCCGAAACATTTCTAAAGATTTCACCGATTTCACTATTTTCTCAGAGAGCGTACCCCGCTTCTGTATAGCATGTTGGTTGCTTTACGTGATTTCTGGATACTCAATTATTATTTAATTTTATTACGCACTGAGTTGGAGTACTCACTTTACTCCTTGCACCTCGTGTGCAGTTGCAGGTATTGTTCACCCGGTAGCGGGTTTTGAGCTGATTGATGATTTGTTATCATAGCGGAGCCAGGTGACTGCTAGCATCAGCGACACCAGATCTTATTCCTTATTTTATGTTGTTTCATGTTACTTTTAAACTTTGTTCCTATTTTCGGACTTGTAGTACTTTAGTGAACTCTGTAGTAGCTCATGACTATTGACACCCCGATACTGGGCTATGACGGGATGGTTCCCTGTTGTTATCGTTGTTTTCCGTGTTATTGCTTATGCTAATCATGTTTTAGCTTTTTAAAGGTTAATAAATGTTGAAAGGAAGCGTTTGTTTTATTGGCTGGCCTTGTATTCACGAGAAGCGCCATCACGACCGGGTTTGGGATTTGGGTCGTGACACAAGGGAACAATAATATTAAACAAACATCCCGGCAAGGGAACAATAGTAATAATAACTCATGAAGCGCAATAAACTATAACGGAGTCATAAGAATTATAATACAAGACTCAAGGGCATGCTTGAAACCAATGTATAGATACTCGTCACCATGCCTATACGTCGTACTCCACAATTAATACATAACAAATAGGACACAACTCCTAATCCCTCAAGCTAAGGTTATACCAAACACTTACCTTGCTTTGTAACCAATTCAAAATTCCAACAAGCCTTTGCCTCGCGAACTCGTGCCCGAAATTCTCAAATCTAGTCATAAACAATTTGATTCAGTCAATAAAAATTATAGGAATTAATTCCATATGAATCTCTACATTTTCCATTAAAAATCCGAAATTTAACTCAAAATCGCCCGTGGGGCCCACGTCTCGAAATTTGGCGAAAGTTACAAAATATGAACACCCATTCAACCACGAGTCCAACCATACCAAAATTACTAAATTCCAACAACAAATCGACATCCAAATCTTAAATCTAAGGTATAGGTAGTTTCTACCATTTTCAATTCAATTCACTAATTTCATGATAAAAACAACAATAGATTCATGTATTTCAACCAAAATCGAGTTAGAATCACTTACCCTAATCCATATGGTGAAAATCGCCTTAAAAATTACCTCAATCCGAGCTCCATAGCTCCAAATGCGTTAAAAATGGCTGAAGCTCGCATTTTGTAATCTGTCCAGGTAAGTCGTAGTTGTCAAATGCGACTTCTAAATCGCATTCGGCAACAACGATTTGCTTCTGCCGCATAACACAGCATTACCCGCCTTCAGTAAATCCATCATAACTTTTTGTACAAATGTACAAATGATGAACGGTTTGAAGAGTTAGAAACTAGACTTAAAGACCTTTAATTTGATAGGTTGTGCATAAAAAAACACATTATATATATATATATATATGTAGATATTCTCGTCCCAAGTGAGTTCTAGTGCATACTCATTTGCAACTTTAGTCTATTATGAAATTTTCCAACTTGGCTTAGACATAGGACTTTCCTTAGACCCCATATATCTTGTTGTACACCTCGTACACTTGCTATCATATCCAATTGATATACATCATATTAATAGACCTCTTTCACATAATAAATAATATAATTAGAACGCGTCAACTTTCTTACTTCGTCAAAAAGTGCCGAATTGTCCTATAGACTTCCAAATCGAATTTCGGACACATGTCTAAGTCTCAAATCACCATGAGAATCTATTGACATCATTAACATTCCAATTTGGGGTCATTTTCTCAAAAGTCAACTCTTCGGTCAATTCTTTCCATTTGAGCTTTTAAAATAAGATTTTGATTTTTTTTTAAATTTAATTTTGAGTCTTACGAAAACCAAACTTGACCATACATGCGAGTCATAATATGTATTACAAGCTTCTCGGGGTCTTAAGTTGTTGAACGAGATGCAAATTCTTAAAATGAAAATTCAGGTCATTATAATAAGCGATCCCTAGACTGCAGAAGCGGTCCAGTCACCTCAGGCCCACACCACAGAAGCGGACCTGTTTCCACAGAAGCGGTTCCGCAGAAGTGAAACCCAGACCGCAGAAGCGGTCCAGGAATTTTGGGCCAGGTTCGCAGAAGAAATCCTTGTTCTGCAGAAGCGGTTTTCGCAGAAGCGGTCTGTATACCGCAGAAGTGAAAATCGCTGTGCAGTGAGTTCATTTAATTCGAACTCAAAGGCCATTTATTTCATTTTCTACACCACACTTAGGCGATTTGGGGGCTTCCAAAGAGAGGATTTCAACATAGCACTTCAAGGTAAGTTACTTCCATTCATTATTAGTTTAAATACATGTATATTAAGTTGATTAAACACTAAAAATTAGGTAAAATCAAAGGGTTAGAGCTAGACCTAGGGTTTTAATAAAACTAAGATTTAATCATGAAATTTGTAATGAAATGGACTAGAAATCATGTATTATCGATCCTTAGGTTGTAGAGAACAACTTTCTTCGAAAAATCTCGGAATCTGTGAATGTGGGCTCGGGGTTGAAATTTAGGAAATTCATGTAAATGGTTGGGGAATTGCTTAAATAGCTAGGAATTTATCTTGTGCGCCTATATTAATTAGTTCTTACCCCGTTTAACTAGTTTGAGATTGTTCGGCTTCGAAGTAAGGGCTTGGGCTCATTCTTGGTAATTGGAGGTGCACTTTGGAGTGAGGTGAGTCTCCTTTCTAACCTTGTAAGAGGGAATTATCCCCATAGTTATAATAAACGAGTATTTGCTACTAAATTGGGGGGGGG
>MU776757.1:0-34011 GCA_026770625.1 Nicotiana glauca
CTTCGCCCTTGGTTATGACATTGGAATTATCAAACCCTGACAAAGTATGTGCTTTTGGAACCAACTTGTCCTCAGACTGCATTTCACGTAACACTCGTATCAAGATAATATTTACTGTACTACCTGGATCAATCAGAATACGGTTCACATTAGTATCATCTACGAGTAATGATATTACCAATGCGTCGTTATGTGGAGTGATGAGGCCTTCTACATCTGCGTCACTGAATGTGATATTCTCCTCCTCCAAAAGTGTCGTAACCGCTTTCCATGAGTGATCGTCATTTTGGATATTTTATTGGCTGTAGTATACGAGACACCATTGATATCTTCTCCTCCACTTATAACGTTGACCGTCCATTTCGGAGAGGGCGGCTTCGGGGGCTCCTGTCTATTTTTCATATATGCTTGTTTACCTTTCTCACTGAATAATTCAGTGAGATATCCTTGCTTTAACAAATGATCCACCTCACTTTGTAGAAATCTGCAATATGTGATTTTATGCCCGTGATCATTATGGAATTCATACTAGTGATCAGGAATTCTTCTACTTGGGTTTGATCTCATCTCCTTCGGCCACCATACCTTATCTCCCATGCCTCTTAAAATAGCCATGAGCTAGGAAGTAGTTATATTAAAGTTATAACCACCAAACCTTGCCTTCAAACTCCCATCATCATCTCGCTGTCCACGTGTGCCTCGATCATTGCTGAATCTTGATGAAGAGCCTGATTCTCTATGTCTGGGCTTATGATCGTACCTTTCTTGTTTTGACCTTGAGTCTTTACCCGCAGTCCCCATATACGGATCGTACCTATTTTTATCGGATCTCCTTTCATTATCTACACGCCTTGAACTTGTTTTCTCATCTGTTTTTGGTCGCAAGATAATATCTTCCTTGATCCTTATCTTCGTGCTATACCTATTATAGACGTCGTTCCACGTTGTTGCTGGGAATTCCCAAAGGCTTTCTTCGAGTCTCCTCGTGGCTTCTGAACTTTTCTCATTTAGATTACTAGCAAAAGCTATGGCTGCCCAATTGTCAGGTACTCGTGGTAGCAACATTATTTCTTGTTGAAATCTATCTACAAATTCCCTCAATAACTTGGAATTTTCTTGCTTGATTTTGAAGATGTCCTCCATCCTCTTTTCAACTTTTTGAGCTCCCGAATACGCTTTAATAAACAAATCTGCAAGCTCGGCAAAAGAATTTATAGAATTTTCAGGTAAAAGAGAATACCAGGTTAAAGCTCCTTTGGTGAGCGTTTCACCAAATTTTTTGACCAGGACTGATTCAATTTCTTGCTTAGTCAAGTCATTCCCTTTGACACCTGTGGTGAATGCATTGACGTGATCTTGTGGGTCTGATGTTCCATCGTACTTTGGAATATCATGCATTTTAAATTTCTTCGGAATTGGGAGGGGGGTGGCACTTGGCTTCCATGGTTGTTGGGAATATTTGTCTATGTCTACTCCTTTGATCATGGGCGGTACCCCAGGTATTTGTTCTATGCGTTCATTTTGCTTCTTAAGCTGTTTCTGCAAGGTTAGTACGAGATTTTGTAAATCAGCATTAGTTTGATTACCTGGGTCTCCTTCTTGCATTTCACTAGGAGTTCCTCCACTGCCTGAATTAACCAGTCCAGAACGGGGGTTCTCTAGAGTATTATTGTTTGGATTTGGTGTTGGCGGAGCAACATGTAACTGGTTAACAAAAACTTGAAGAACTTTGCTAACTTGAGAAGCAATTATTTTTTGCAATGCCTCATTCATATCTTCGACATTGTTGAGTTGATCCTATCATTTTCCTGAGACCCATCGGGAGTGCCTTCACGAGATCGTCGTGGGGAGCCTCATGGAGAACCTTGTGGTGAATCTCGAGGAGAATCTCCTTGAAGTTGTTGGTTTGTTTTGAATTTCTGGAAGTCCTGGGGTGTTGTCGTTGTTGTTTGACATGATTGATGTGAATCAAGAAAATCAAGTAGAAATAACGTTGATTATCAGATTCCCGGTAACGGAACCAATTCGTTTAACCAAAAAATGGATTTTTAGTCAAATCTGGAAAAATAATAGAATCGGGTTACTGATAATCGAAAAATAAGTAAAGAAAAGAATTTATAAGTGCTCAGATATGAAAACTTGTAAATCAAAATATATTCCAATAATTCCTCCCCTTTCCATCGACTACATATTTCTCCTTTTATAGGTCTCTTGGAGAATCTCTGTAAATGTACGTTACATCTAAGCCATAATGAGGCTATTGTGAATATTTAATGACATTAAATACTGCGTTACATAATCATTACATTGAATACAAATATTCCTTAACGACTCCGGTATTTATTTCTCTTGAAAAGATGTATCTATATCCTCTTATTTGACCAGGTTCTTTATCCTTTCCGTATCTCGTGCGTATTCATGTTTAAATAGAGGCGGGGCTTCCGAGCCTCTTATCTCGTACCTCCTTTGTGATCCCGTTTCTCTTTTATCCCCTACCTAATCTGTGATTCCTTGACCAATTGTAACCTTTTGATAATTCCATGTGTCACGCTTTATCACCATTCATTTATACACATATATTTCCTCAATATAAGGACGGGACATCTTTATAGTCAAATTTGGAAAGGAGGATAACCTGATAAAGGCACTACACCAAGGACCATGGTTTTTATCGGAAAAGTTTCTCTCAGTCAGAAGGTGGGAACCAAAATTTATCCCACAAGAGGCAACAATGCCGTTTATTGCTATATGGTTGCGATTGACACAATTACCAACAAAATTTTATGACAAAGAGATACTTGAGAAGGTCGGGAGGAAGCTATAGAAACTCCTCAAAATTGATACGTGCACATCAACTACATTAAGGGGCATATACGCACAAATTTGTATACAAGTACCACTGGAAATTCCAGTAGAAACATCCATTACTATTAGGGATCACAATCAAGCGGTGGTATACGAAGGGGGAAGTGCCCTATGCATAGGATGTAGAAGGATAGGACACACCCTAAAATTGTGTACTCACAGACAAAAGTCCCCTCCTCCAACCCAGGACCAATTTGAATGCTCCTCCTCAAGAGTCAATGTCGATGAGGGAGAGGAATGTAAAACAATTATCTTCCCCAAAAGAAGGAAATAGGGACACCCTCCACCACAAGGCCAGATTACAATGCCATAGGCAAAAAATAAAAAACATTCCATCCTAACTAGGGGTATCCAAGTCAAAATGTTCGATGCAATCTCTGGTAAGTTTCTTGAAACTAAGACTTTTCGATACAACTCTAAGACTAACCCCATACATGTCAATTTTGAATGCCCTACCAACACAAACCACGGTCTAAAGAAGAATACCCCCATCTCAAAGAGACAACCCACCTGGGAACAACCCATGCGGGAATAGCCCAACACAAGGACAAAGAGGAAAGCGGCCCCAGTAGGCGAAGACCCAACTCTCAGCAAAGAAACGGGGCCTACAAATTCAAAAGGTCTAGTTCAAATGGACCCTAGATAAAATATAAAAACATGCCCAAAATAAACAAGTGGGGGCCTATCAAATCAACAAAGCACGACCCACCCAGACCCAATTACCCCTTCCGTCACAGGGGTCCATACCCACTTGGAGAACCCTATTACTAATGATGCCCCATATAGAGCTACATCACCCCTATAAAATAATCCTGCAAAAACTCCTCCATGGATACTCAAGTGTCGTATCAGAGAAACCACAATAGCTCAGGTGATTTGACACTTTTCTTCAACGCAATCAGATACATATTTAATTTAATATCTCAGGTATTAGAAACATCTTCTGAAATTCAAAATACGGGTAATGATTTAACTCCAATACCGTAGATGCATCTTGATTACCCCAAAACCACCCTTATTAATACAAGTCCAAAAAAGGAAAACAAAAAAAAACTCAAAAAATGGACCAACATATCAAACCCCCGATCGTTTTAACTTCCACCCCGCCGCCACCAGACTACACATTAGTGTTTTATCTGTAAGTGGCCCTCCAGGGTCAGGGCCTGTGATATAATTTTCAGTTGGAAAATCGGCCAATCTCCACCATAATCCAAAACCCGATCTTATCTAGCAAAGGTAACAATGGATGCTCTAAAAAAAGGTTTGGCGACATTTGGAACCCAACTCTTGCAATATTGATGATTCTGCAGAGAAGCTTCAACCTACCGCTACCAACCAATGATGCTCCATTAGTGCATAACCTGCAATAAATCTTCAACTCGATCCCCTTTTTTCCAAACCCAACATCAGTAGACCCAACATCGACACCACAATTCTCTGTAATAGAATAATGGTCTCAGTAGGAACATTCATCTTCAGCACCGGAGAAGCACCAATAACCACCACTGGGGAATATTTTGAGGGAAATAACAAAAGCACTAGAGATACTGAAAGGACAGGAAGCCAAAAAGGAGGTGGCAAACCAGATCTCCTATTGTCCATTGAGGACATATTCCCTTATGGTTAGAGGCAGTAAGGGCATTGGAATTCAGTATGGACTACAACGAGACCCTAACACAATTCTGCCCCAAAACCCTTGCCAGATATGGATTGAGTCTAGGTTCTCATCAGAGCCAGGGAGTGCTAGATACCGGCATCAAGGAGGAAGGAAATGATGCATACCCAGTGGAATGAAAAGGCACCGATAGTGGCTTCCAAAATAATGGAATGTTAGAGAGGCAACCCCCTAATAAATTTATCATATGGAATTTTAGAGATGCAAACAATGTGGAGTTTAGGAGACATTTCTCAAAGATAATCAAAATCCACAAGCTGGCCAGGTAGGTGTTGTTAGAGACAAAAATGGCAGACCACAAGAAACGAACAAATGAACTACAGAATGACATGAATATCCAATTCGAACAGTGGGTCATTCTGGAGGTATCGTCATTATGTGGAAAGAAATGTCCTCCGGGTGGATGAGGTATCAGTCACACCCTAAGGTATCAGTGCAATGGTCAAGGTACTGCCCTCAAACCCCCCTTGGTTATTCTATGCTATTTATGCAAGTAATAATTTAGAGGATAGGAAAACCATTTGGGGAAATCATATAGATATTTCAAATAGCATAAATGGTAGTTGGTTTGTGGATGGGGATTTTAATGAAGTTTTAAAAGTAAGAGACATGTTTGATGGAAACTGTATTAACACTAGCAGAAGTAACTTATTCTGGAACTGCATTAACTAGTGTAAATTAGTAAACCTAGGATACAAAGGTAGTAAATGCAGTTGGTCAAACAAGAGATATAGGAGCAAGACAAACCTAATTCTAGAAAGAATTGATAGGTGTTTTGCTAATAATGGTTGGATTTCTGAATTTCCTAAAGCCTTTGTAACCCACTTACCTAAGACCCACTCTGATCGCTGCCCCTTTCCAATTAAGTTACAAAATGGCTCCCAAAATGTTAACACAAGACCTTTCAGATCTGAGTCCATGTGGTGCAGTCATCTTGTTTCCCTAAGCCTCATTCGGGAATCCTTCCCACTAAACTCCTCCTTAATTCTTTCATATCAAATGTCCAGAACTAATGTCACTAATTGGAATAAGCACACCTTTGGTAACATATTCCACAAGAAGAGAGATAGTTAGCCAGGATTGTTGGTATCCAAAAATCTCCAAACTACCAGTTTAGTCAATTCAAACTAAAATGAATGAGACCCTTTTGTGCCTCATACCAAAATGCCCCCAGGCCTCCTTGCAAAAAATTTCCGACCCATAGGTCTCTGTAACACTGTCTACAAAACTGTGACCAAAATCCTAGTTCATAGAATCAAGCCCTACCTAATCCATATAATTGGCCCAAGTCAGGATAATTTCCTGTCCAATAGGAGAGCTTATTTTCCAGAAATACATCACCCACTTTGGGAAAATGAGAGGCAAGAAACCTCACATGATCCTAAAAATTGACTTGGAAAAGGCTTTTGACAGGATTGAGTGATCCTTTATCAAGGACACTCTCCATACTTTCAACTTCCCCGTCGACATTATCAACCTTATCTTGTCCTGTGTAAGCTCTTCATCCATCTCAATTCTGGTTAATGGGGACAAAACCCCTATTTTCAAACCATCAAAAGGCATAAGACAAGGTGATACTATATCCCCTTATTTGTTCATCACGTGTATGGAAAGATTCTCTAGGCTAATTGATCAAGCTGTTCAGACTAAGGAGTTGTGTCCAATCAGCATCAACAGCTCTGACCCAAAGATCTCTCACCTATTCTTTGCGATGACCTAACATTATTTGCCAGTGCTGACCCAAAAATTTGCTCCACAATCATTAATACTTTAAACTCTTTTAATCAGGCTTCATGCCAAAAAATTAACCTTACAAAATCATGGGTCTTCTTCTCTGCTAACTACCAACACCGTTCCACCATATGGAGGCTAACTCTACCAGCTTATCCATTCAAGCCTCATCTAACTTTGACAAATATCTGGTCTGCCCCATCTTCCATAAAAGGCCAATCAATAGTGACTTCCAATTCATCATTGACTATACTCCAAAATAGTTGGATGGAAAACAAACTTCCTAAACATGACTAGAAGAACTGCCCTAGCAAAAGCCTCCCTGAATAGCATACCAAGATATGCCACGCAATTCATCAAGCTCCCCTCAAAAACCACAAAAGAAATTAACAAAATTCAAAGGAACTTCATCTAGGGTACAACACCCAACAAGAAGAAGATGCACCTAGTAGGTTGAGAAAATGTTGCCAAGCCTAAGGTTGGGAATCCAAAAAGTTGAGTATAAAAATAAAGCTATTCATTCGGTCCTTGCATGGAGACTCTTTCATAACACCTCCTCTCTATGAGCAAAGACTCTTATTGCCAAGCACTGTAAGTGGAGTCACCCTCCCCCCACCCCACCCCCCGCCAAAAGCCAAATCATCTATATGAAAGTATATTCTAAAAGGTTGGGAAACCCACGGAAAATCCATAAAATAGGTGGTGCACAAAGGTGACAGAGTCAACTTCCTAAATGACTCATGGATCCCCAACCACCCACCAATTAGGCATATGATTGAAGGCCCTCTTACACAAACTGGCTATTCAGCCACAATAGCTATCATTTATAACATTGGGGCTTGGGACACCTCATCCATATCATTGAGCATCCCTCCTAATATTAGAGATCTTCAATCACCTAGCTTCACTCCATCCAATCCCATAAAGGGGGACAAAATGATTTGGGGCAAAACTAGCAATGACCTTTTCAGTGCTAAATCAGCCTATAACCTCCTTGCTAACAAAACTCACAGAAAGTGGAAGAGGAAAATAATAGCTACATGTGGATTTTGAAGTTGAAGGTCGCTAACAAGATCAAAACCTTCATATGGCTCTTATACGATGAAAGGCTTCCCATATGGCCTATCTCCACAAAATTGGGATTCATTGTAACCCAATATGTTGCTTCTGCTCTACTGCTATTGAGACTTCTGCCTATATCTTCTTTGAATTCCCTAATGCAAAATCATTCTAGCAGTAGCTAACCTCCCAAAGCACCACAACAACCTAATACAACCCCCTACCTTCACAAGTAGATCCTGGTCCAACACTTGATCAACCCTTAGAAGAAAATCATTCAACAACATTCTTAGATGGGAAGACCTTTTTCCCTTTAGATTCTGACAGTTGTGGATTACTATGAATAACAACCTCTTCAACAACAAAAAGGATCGTGCCCCTACTTCTGTTATATTGGCTTAGGCAATTGAGTATATCACTCTCTCAGTTAGACAAACACCCACTAAAGAAAAGACCATCTGGGTCAAATGGGTTCCCCGTTAACTGGTCATTACAAGCTCAACACCGACGAGGTTGCTTTAGGGAATCCTGGGAACGGTGGTGTGGGAGGAGTTTTCAGAACCTCCAGCAGCAACTAGGTACTGGGATTCATGGGAAGTCTGCCTCACACCACAAACATCAGTTGAACTACTTGCAGTGCTCCAGGGATTACAAATTGCAGAGCAAAAAGGACTCATCCCCCTAGAAATCAACAGAGGTAATAAGAATGCTTAATTCGAGTAACCATGTCCTTGACTCAATTATTTTTGAATGCAGGTCAATCATCCTAAGAATGGGAGACATTGTGGTGAAACACATCTATAAGGAGATGAGCAAATTAGCTGATCTAATGGCAAATGAGGGTGCAAAGAAAAACCTTTTTGGTAGAACAACAATCATGGCAGTTCCTCCGGTATTTACAAATGAAGTTTTTTGGGCAGACATCTTAGGAACTGCTTTCTCTATGAAGGTTTTTGACTGTAATATTATTACTCTTGATCACGACTTAGAGGTTAATTCATACCCTTTGAAAACGGACAGTAAATATTTATGTCAAATTTTATTATGACTTATTTGATATAATCAGATGATTATTATTAAGTGAAAAAAATATATGTATAAATATGTATCATCAATTTATTAATTTGCTGTAAAATTGATTGTGATTAAAATTTTTGCTCCCATGATCCCATTCTATGTGGGTGGTAAGGATGATAATAAGGTTGTCTAATGGTACGGTGTTACTGGTACCCATACCGATACCAGACCGTACAACTTTGGTAGATGGGTAGGGGTGAGGGATTTAAGGTGAAGAGTAAGGGTAATGGTAATGGAAAGGTAACAGATTTAGTACCCTTAGTACCGGTACCGTAAATACCCTTAAGGTACAACCTGTACCCAATGATTTTTTTAAATCTAGCCATTTTTACCATTAGCCAACGGTCAAAAATGGCTATTTTGCGTCACTAGCCCCCAACATCCCCTCTACCCCCTAATTTATGTTTTAACCCTAAGCTTGGTCAAATATACTTTAACCCTTATTTTAAAGTTTGTCAGCCCACCAACAATCACTCCCAAATACCTGCTAGACTTAGAGAACTTAAAATGCATTGTGAATCTTGTAAATTAAACTTTAGAAAAATTCCTAAAGAAGTTGCAACTAGATGGAATTCAATATATGATAAATTATTTGTTGCTTATGAATATCAATTGCTTATAAGCAATATGTTTAATTTTCATGTTCAATCTGTTCACGATATGGTAATAGATGATTGAGATATCGCTTTTCATCTTATTCATTTAAAAAAAAATGTTCTATGCTACTAAAGATTTTTTAGGGTATATTATCAAACTATTTCTAGCATGTTAATTTATATAGCTAGACTTTTGATGTTATTTTTTGAGTATAAACAAAAAGAAAATTGTAACGACCCGACCGGCCATTTTGAGTCCTAGCGCATCGTTCAACAGTCTGAGACTATAAGCAGCATCATTTCAGGTGTTATGACTTGTACGCATGGTTGGAATTAAATTTCGGGAAGTTCAGAGTTGATTTGGAAAGAGAATTCTCATTTCGGAAGCTCAAAGTTGAAAGAATTAACTAGGATTGGATTTTTGAGTAAGCAACCTCGAAATCGGGATCTGAAGGTTCTAGCAGGTTTGTATGATGATTTTAGACTTGGGTGTGTACCCGGATCGGATTTTGGATGACCCGAGAGTGTTTTGGCGCATATTGTGGAAGTTAATATTTTGGAAGAAATTTTATAAGTTTGGCTTGAAGTGCATATCAGTGTTATCGATGTCCGTTTGGGATTCCGAGGCTGGAAGTAGCTCCATATGGTGATTCTGGAGTTGGGAGCGCAATCGGAAGTGAATTCGGAGGTCTGTAGGTTATTTTGAAGTCATTTGGCTAAAGATAGAATTTGAAGGTTTTTGAGAAGTTTGAACAAAAGTGGAATTTTGGATATCGGGGTCGAAATCCAATTCTGAAAGTTGGAGTAGGTCCGTAATGTCGAATATGACTTGCGTGCAAAATTTGAAGTCAATCGGACGTGATTTGATAGGTTTAAACATCGAAAGTAGAAGTTTGAAATTTTAAAGTTCATAAAGCTTGGATTGGAGGTCGATTTGTTGTTTTAGCATTGTTTGACATGATTTGAGACCTCGAGCAAGCCCATAATGCATTTTGGGACTGGTTGGTATGATTGGTTGGGGTCCCGGGGGCCTCGGGTGGATTCCGAGTGGTGAACAGATCGAATTTGGAATTTTGGATAGCTGAAAGGGTCTGGTTGCTGGTATAACCACTTCTGTGGAGGGTTCACCGCAGAAACGGCCCCACAGAAGCGGCCCCGCAGAAGCGAGGAGTTGAATCGCAGATGCAGTTTTGGGATGTCATGAAGGGACCGCAGATGCGATCATTTTTTTGCAAATGCGGGACTGCACCTGCGGTGGAGAAGGCGCAGAAGCGGAAAAGGGTGGCCTAGTGAGGAACCGCAGGAGCGGTATTTGAACCGCAGGAGCGGTATTTGAACCGCACCTACGGAACCGCAGAAACGGTCATAGGACCACAGGTACGGAAAGAGCTGGAGGCAGAGGGTTGCTTTAAAGTCAGGATTTGGCCATTTTTCTCTCATTTTCTCTTAGCATGGACGATTTTGGAGAACTTCAAGTGAGGTTTTTCATCATCAACGACAAGGTAAGCTAACCCCACCTATCTTGAGTTAAATATATTGATTTTGTATGGATTTTAGCATGTAAATTTGTAGAAAACTTGGGGTTTGAGGGAAGACCTAGAAATTTATATTCTTAGAATTTATCCACGATTTTGGGTATGGAATTAAGAGAAAATCATATAATCGAGTTTGTGAGTTCATGGGTAAACCTATTCTTCAAAAAAAAATTCGGAATCCGGGCACGTGGGCCCGAGGGAGTTTTTATTAACTTTTCGATCGGGGTTAGGAATTGTTATAAATTGGGTTGTAATGAAAATTTGAGTATGTATTAATGGATTGGTATCATTATTGGCTAGATTTGGAGCTTTGTTCATCGGTTCGAGTCTTCAGAAGAACGTGAAATGCCGGTTATGGATCTTCGGAGTGAGGTGAGTCTCCTTTCTAACCTTGTAAGAGGGAATGTCCCCATAGGTAAATAATTGGTTTTGTGCTCCTATTTGTGGGGGCTACGTACGCATGAGGTGACGATAGTTCGTGCGTAGCTACTATTATGCTATTATCCGGGTAGTCTAGGACCAAAAAAAATGTTGTATGTGGATTATTTGTAAACTTATTGACGTCTTGAATTGCTTAAATCACATCGAATTAGTAAATAAATTTCAAAAAGGATTAAACTTCATTTTTCTTAGATCATTAAAGGAACATTGACCTTTATTGGAATAAACATTTCCCGGTAAACTCTTAACTGCTGTTTGACTGTGTGTATATATATGTGCCCGCGTCGCATGTATGATTCGCGAGCGGGATATTTGTTTATTTAATGTTGACTGCATTGCACGTACGATGCGCGAGCAGGGTAATAGATGCATCTATGGTTCGCGCCGTTCGATCCTCGGTAGTGCACAGTTTATTTTTTGTTAGATCGGGCCGTACGTCTCAGCATAATTTGCGCATATTTGTATTTCTTGCCTTGAGATTATTTGAGATTGATATTTGCTCTCCCCGACTTGATATAATTGAAAACTAATGGACTTGTGATGCCGGGTTCTGGGATGATTATTGGGTAACTTGTATGTACTTCCAAACATTCTTTTATTTACATTATAAAGATTGTCTTTTACTAGTAAGATTGAAGGAAAATCTTGGTTTTCAAAATGAGAATTTAATCAAGTATTGTTGTTGGCTTGCCTGACGGTGGATTCTGGCGCCATCACGATCCCTTAGTGGATTTTGGGTTGTGACAACATGGTATTAGATCACTAGGTTCCTAGGGTCTCGCGAGCTATGAGTAAGTCTAATAGAGTCTCGCGGGTCGGTACGGAGACGTCTGTACTTATCCTCGGGAGGCTGCAGGACTATTAGGAGAACTTCCCTTCTTGATTCCTTATCGTGCGATTTGATCCTTGGAGGCGTATGCCTTTAATTCATTCCCATTCAATCTTGTGCGACGTGAATCGCTTCTCATAAATCGAGAATTGAAGAATTGTTATGATACTACCGATGCAGTTGGGGTGTTTCTCCCAATATAGTGGTCTGAGCTATTATCGTCGCCTTGTGGAAGGATATTTTGTTGTTTCAGCTCAGTAGCGATACTTCTGAGAGCTCTGAGGCTAGGCACAAGTTGCCATGATGCTATAAACTATTGTTTCGCAGTATTTTTATGATGGTAGGACATTTGCCTATGTGGCGGTAAATGACTTGAAGGGAGGTTGACTCGGTGCATAATCTAGAGATTCAGTATTTTATTCCCGACAGGGGAAGGCAATCAGACTAAGAATGGTCAGATGTGGGCTGGTAGAGTAATGAGACTTGGTATTTGTGAGCGTGGTGGAGCTTTCTTCTATGATGGGGTGTCGTTGTCCTAATTGAACGTACTAAGTTCGTCGGTGTTATGACCTTATACAATTCTCCCTTGGGGCAAGCTATTGTGAAATAGTATCGGAAATGCGGCTGTCAGATATCATAGGGTGCGGTAGTTCAGGGTTGAATCAGTGTTTCTAATGTTGACGGTATGAGAAAAATAATCTTCCGAAAGGTGTAAAGTTAGTAGCAATTGTTGGCTCAAGTGCCACAAAGATAGATTTTATTTAAGGCAGTAGCTGAGCAGTAAAGGATGAGGAAAGTCATGTGGGAAGTGTCAGGCGGTGGGAGAGTGGAAAAGTTGCATATGGTCAAGTATAAGAGGCAAAGGTCAAGTAGTCGATTAAAGGGATGAGTTCCGCCAAAGTGGGAGAGTGGCAAAGTTGCATATGGGCATTGGGTAGGATGACTATGTGCCTTAAGGAGAGTCTGAAATGACTTGTGAATTTTAGTGATTTGGTGATTGAGGTCTACTGATTTAATTTGGAGTATGGGCTATTATACGACAAGAGATTTGATATAACAGAAAGGAGCTGCTTGAATGAAGAAGGATACAAAATAACTTTGAATTGGAAAAATGTTGCCGCACATTTAATTGGTGTCCACGAGGGGTGAATGGACTTGTGCAGCTGGAGAGTGAGCTCGGACTCAGGATGGGTTATTGATGTCGTAGTGATTGTACCCCGTGTAACAACATTGGGAGATATTGGGGAGTGATTTCTACAGGTGGGTTATTCCTGTGAGCAGGTTAGCGGTCACGTGGTTGGCAAGGCTTCTGCGAAGAATTCTATTGGTTATACAGTGAAGGGATCGATCGTGCGAATGTTGTTGATGATTTAGAGTATAAAAAGGGGGTTTCTACAGTAAGATATCGAGAATTTTGGTGGTTGATTGTGCAAGGTTATGTCAATAAGAGATTAAGAATCTTGGTAAATTCCAGAGTTGTGTAATAGTGGCTTCGAGCTAAGTGGGAGAGTCCCACCGCCTATGATTGGGTTGCATGGTTAACTACTTGCGAGGTTTCTGGTTGTTAGCATATTGATGGGCTATTTCAACTACGTAAATGGACCATAAGTGGTAATATGAGCAAAGGAATTATTAAGGTGTGCTATCGTTGGCCTTATTGGCCCATGTTCAGACTTGGGGAAGGATTCAGGATTTGTGCTTTGTATAGATGCGGGTTCCAAGGGAAGTGATTCTGCTAGGTGCTTCACCAAGAGGGTATTCATGTGCTATAAGATTCAGGGCCAAGTCAGAGCAGGTAGCTCTCAACAACGGTCCTAGTGAATTTAAAAGTTAAAGTGCGATGCCTAACGATTTTGAGCCTATAGGTACAGTTAAGAATCTAGCTTGGTAGCAGCCTATGAGAAGAGGCACGGAATGTTCTAAGATATTTTGACTTGCGATGTAGCAATTGGTAGGTACGAAATGGTTCGTGGGATTTGAGACAGCATGGTCTCGTAATTCAGGGTCATTTAGGATGAATGCGGATGGAGTGTGTTAAGAGTTGAATGGAGTTATCATTGTTTCTATGACAATCAAGGATAAATTGGAAGAAAAGGGATTGGTTATCCATAGTCGAAGTGGCATGTTGTTGGTAGTGATCAGTTCTTTCAGCATGATTAAGTTATGCAAGTGATTTGTAGCAGTAAGTATGAGGCTTGTCGGCCACCTTAATTGATTTTATTCGGAAGTACTCTGGTGTTATGGCCTGTCATGTGTAGGCGGATCCCGGAAGGGCTATGGTGGCTTAGACCACTACTTAGAGGTTTGCATATTCTACGGTTATGAGAATTCACCTGTGTGTTGCTATGGTTCGCCTGAAGTGAGTTAAGTGAAAAGCTTTTATATGATGAAGTGTTAGTCTATTAGTGGTTCTGGAGTTATGATGAAGATCGTGTTCTATCGTATGTTGGCATGTTGGATGCAGTGAGTGGTATGGAACTTGAAGTGAAGATCAAGATAACGGTTCGGTGTTGACAAGGATGTCACGAGCTCAGATGAGCATGGAAGGAGTTTCGATGTTTAAGGTAAGTTGGTATTGTCTTCAGCGTCACCTGAGATCAGTGTTTTGTAAAAAGGGATTTGCATCCTGGTTAATGATTCCTGATCGCTTTTCAATGTTAGTGCGGCCGGTGGTTTGGAGGTACGACCCAGTTATTGTTATGTTAGGTTGTGGGAGTTTATCCCACGGGAAGATTATATAAGTGTGGCATGTAGTCACTTGAATGATTAAAGATGTAAACCAAGTATGAAGGTTGTGATAATATTGTTGATTTGAGAATACATGCCTGGAGGGCACTCAGTCTATTGAGTTGTAGACTGCGGATGATTTCTCCGACTTTGATGGATGTTCTTATGTGTTATGAGCATAAGAGGAGTTATTATGGACCTTTGAAAGGTAATTAGCCTAGTTCAGTACGACCAGAATCAGTTTGAGGTCGGTGGATGGATTGAAATGTGAATATGGGCTCTATATTAGGCCAAACGTGTTCATTAAGTAATGCGCTCCATATGGAGGAGTAGTCAGGGTGTTATTTCATTGTCAGATATTTCATGTAGTGATAAATTGCGCCGTGTGAGTTCTGAGACGGCTTGAGAAATTGCTTATGTGTTGAGGATCCGCGTAGAAATGATGTTATATGAGTAGGATGGCTTTTGAGATTAAGATCGTATACCGCGCCTCAGTTGTGCTTGAATGTTGTAGCTTATAGCGCTAAATGTCTCCCCAGGGATGGAGTTATGCACTTAGTGTGCTTGTGACCGATATTCGGTATATTATTGAAAGGAGCAATCTAGCTTGGTGCGTATCTCCTAATATGAGTTATACGGGTGGATCGGGTGGCACGCCGTCATGGTTATGTTGTTTGGATCGGGTTGCACACCGCAATAGTGTGATGATGAGTACGGTTCCCCGTATCCATTTTTATGTGTTTGGTTTCCTATTCTTGTGAGAAAAGTTCATATTAGCTGTGTGCCTGCGTCGCATGTATGATTCGCGAGCGGGGTATTTGTTTAATTAAGTTGACCGCGTCGCATGTATGATTCGCGAGCGGTGTAGTTGAATTTCCTTCTCAAAGTTTGCTTTTCTTTATATCTCGTTTGATATGGTAGCCTATTGGCACATTGTAGCATCATATGGGATCTTTGGTCATGTCGGGGTGGCTTATTGCCTGAGCAGTTCGTACTGGGTGAGACGAGATCATTGAATTCAAGATCGGTGCAATTTGAGTATATGAAGTATATTAAGGAGCTAAGACCGTTGTTTGGTTCAGAATGAGGTGATAGTTCTTGCCAGGAGTATAGACCCAATGAATTGTTGTTTGCAGTGGTTATGAATTTATACAGATCTCATCCGTTGTGTCAGTATTGTAAGAGTTAGAACAAGACCTATGTATGTCATGTGGTTCAATAGGAGCATCAGATTCGTGGAATTTCGACTAAATTAATCAGGGAATGTTATTGTGGTCCTATGAGTAAAATGGTGCAAGGTGTGAATTCAGCTAAGGTATGTTGTCACGTCTTCGTACTACGTGTAGTGATTGATATGATGAGCGTATGTTGGAAACATGCCTAGCATATAATTCTGGATGTTGGAATTGGGCTCTAAGGCTTATTTGCTTGAATAAAAGGAAATATTTTTAGAATTGATCGAGCTAATGTGCTCAACTGAGTTGTGGTAGCACAGGAAGGTACATGAGGTGTTAAATTGTGATTTTAGATTACTTCAGTGTAGTTCTCAGCACGTTCGAGGACGAATATATATTTAATTGGGAGAGAATGACGACCCGACCGGTCGTTTTGAGCCCTAGTGCATCGTTCAGTAGTCTGAGGCCATGAGCAGCTTCATTTCAGGTGTTATGACTTGTACGCGTGGTTGGAATTGAATTTCGGGAAGTTCAAACTTGATTTGGAAAGAGAATTCTCATTTCGGAAGCTTAAAGTTGAAAGAATTAACTAGGATTTGATTTTTGAGTAAACAACCTCGAAATCGGGATCTGAAGGTTCCAGCAGGTTCGTATGATGATTTCGGACTTGGGCGTGTGCCCGAATCGGGTTTTGGATGAGCCGGGAGCGTTTTGGTGCCTATTGTGGAAGTTAGTATTTTGGAAGAAATTTCATAAGTTTGTCTTGAAGTGCAAATCAGTGTTATCGATGTGCGTTTGGGATTTCGAGTTATGGTGATTCTGGAGTTGAGAGCGCTATCAGAAGTGAATTTGGAGGTCCGTAGATCATTTTGAATTCATTTGGCTAAAGATAGAATTTGAAGGTTTTTGAGAAGTTTGATCAGAAGTGGATTTTTTGATATCGGGGTCAAAATCCGATTCCAGAAGTTGGAGTAGGTCCGTAATGTCGAATATGACTTGCATGTAAAATTTGAAGTCAATCGGACATGATTTGATAGGTTTAAACATCGAAAGTAGAAGTTTGAAATTCTAAAATTCATAAAGCTTAGATTGGAGGTCGATTCGTGGTTTTAGCGTTGTTTGATATGATTTGAGACCTCGAGCAAGTCCATAATGTATTTTGGGACTAGTTGGGGTCCTGGGGGCCTCAGGTGGATTCCGGGTAGTGAACGGATCAAATTTGAAATTTTGGATAGTTGAAAGGGTCTGGTTGCTGGTATAACCGCTTCTGCGGAGGGTTCACCGCAGAAGTGGCCTCGCAGAAGCGAGGAATTGAACCGCAGATGCAGTTTTGGGCTGTCATGAAGGGACCGCAGACGCGGTCATTTTTCCGCAAATGCGGGACCTCACCTGCAGTGGAGAAGGCGCAAAAGTGGAAAAGGGTGGCCTGGTGAGGAACCGCAGCAGAGGTATTTGAAACGCACCCGCGGAACCGCAGAAGTGGTCATAGGACCGCAGGTGCGAAAAGAGCTGGAGGCAGAGGGTTGTTTTAAAGTCAGGATTTGGCCATTTTTCTCTCGTTTTCTCTTAGCATGGAAAATTTTGGAGAGCTTCAAGTGAGTTTTTCATCATCAACGACAAGGTAAGCTAACCCCACCTATCTTGAGTTAAATATATTGATTTTGTATGGATTTTAGCATTTAAATTTGTAAAAAACTTGGGGTTTGAGGAAAGACCTAGAAATTTATATTCTTGGAATTTGTCCACGATTTTGGGTATGGAATTAAGAGAAAAATCATATAATCGAGTTCGTGAGTTCATGGGTAAACCTATTCTTCAAAAAAAATTCGGAATCCGGGCACATGGGCCCTATGGCGTTTTTGTCAACTTTTCGATCGGGGTTAGAAATTGTTATAAATTGGGTTGTAATGAATAATTGAGTATATATTAGTGGATTGGTATCATTATTGGCTAGCTTTGGAGCTTTGTTCATCGGTTCGAGTCTTCGGAAGAACGTGGAATGCTGGTTATGGATCTTCGGAGCGAGGTGAGTCTCCTTTCTAACCTTGTAAGAGGAAATTGTCCCCATAGGTTTATAATTGGTTTTGTGCTCCTATTTGTACGTACGCACGAGGTGACGAGAGTCCGTGCGTAGCTACTATTATGCTATTGTCCGGGTAGTCTAGGACCAAAAAGCATAATTTACTTCGATTATTTGTAAACTTATTGACGGCTTGAATTGCTTAAATCACATCGAATCAGTAAACGAATTTAAAAAAGGATTAAACTTCATTTTTCTTAGATCATTAAAGGAAAATTGACTTTTATTGGAATAAACATTTCCCGGTAAACTCTTAACTGGCTGTTTAATTGTGTGTATATATATGTGCCCGCGTCGCATGTATGATTCACGAGCGGGATATTTATTTATTTAATGTTGACCGCGTCACACGTACGATACGCAAGCGGGGTAATAAATGCATCTATGGTTTGCACTGTTCGACCCTCGGCAGTGCGCAATTTATTTTCTGTTAGATCGGGCCGTATGCCTCAACATAATTTGCGCATGCTTGTATTGCTTGCCTTGAGATTATTTGAGATTGATATTTTCTCTCCCCCACTTGAGATAATTAAAAACTAATGGATTATGAATCTGGAGACCTTCAGCATAAAAAGAAACTTTTACATGTTCGTGACTTATTGAAATTACTGTCGTTTTTAATAAATTCATGACTATTCGCATTAATAATATGTTATTACTGGACCTCTAGCAAGTGTCAAAGTCGACCATCTCGTCTCTAATTCTTCGAGATTAGACAGGATACTCATTGAGTACACGTTGGTTTCGTACTCATACTACACTTCTGTGCATTTTTATTGCACAGGCTCATGTGTTACTAGTGGCCTACTGGGCGTAACAGCACGGATGATACTGGGACTAGGTGAATTGCATTATTCGAGACGGCCCGCAGCTAGTATAGTCCCTTCCAGTATATTGTATTTACTTTCTGTCCACTGTATTCCGGATAGATATTGTATTATATTATTTCTTAGAAATAGGTCAGGCATTTGTGACGTCGGGTTCTGGGATGATTATTGGGTAACTTGTATGTACTTCCAAACATTCTTTTATTTACATTGTAAAGATTGTCTTTTACTAGTAAGATTGAAGGAAAATCTTGGTTTTCAAAATTTTCAAAATGAGAATTTAATCAAGTATTGCTGTTTGCTTGCCTGACGGTGGAGTCCGGCGCCATCACGACCCCTTAGTGGATTTTGGATCGTGACAAAAATTATAAAGATACTATTAAAATAATGGTTGAAAAAATTTAAAAATATTTTTTTCCTATTCCTGTTATTTACATCCTCAAATAAAAGTTATTGGTGCGAAGACACTTATTGAAATAATTTACATTAGTTTAGAAATTGAACCAACTCAAATACCAACTCTTGTTACTTGTTTGGCTAGTATTCAAGAAAATGCTAAAGTTGTGTATGACTATTAGCAAAGACAAATGAAATGTGTTGCACCAACTAGCGGTGCCTCTACGTTTTCATCATCTCAACCTCTAAAAAAAGACTGCTGCAAATAGAGCTTTTGGTGATATTCGACAAATAATTAGTCAATCAAAATCTTCACAAATTAACAATTTGATGTTTATTTACTTGCAGGAATTATTGATATTTGCAATGATGAAGAGAATGAAGTCTTGTTAAAATATTGGAGAAAGAATGAACAATCATTTCGATTCTTTCAAGAATGGTCCGAGATGTGCTAGATCAGTAGATTTCAAAAGCGCTTTCGGTACAACATGATTTCAACTCTTTCAAGAATGGTCCGAGATGTGCTAGATCAGTAGATTTCAAAAGCACTTTCAGTACAACATGATTTCAACTTGGAGACTACAGATACTCATTGGCAGAAGATACCTTGCAGACTACCATTTTATTCAGAGATTGGATTAAAGCGATGTCACTATTCAAAATTCAACTAGTCGTGATAGCACCTAACCTCACCAGCTAGGTAAGCCAAATACAACAATTTGATTCAATTGATATTTAACTTACTCTAATACACTCCCCAAGGACTAGTAGTACGAATCATGAGCTTCTAAGATTAGAATTTACAAAAGCTGGTGTAAAATAAAATATATCATCTGTTTGAAATAGACATAAACAAAATAATAATTCTAAAGCTACCAAGAGCAAGAGGCAGTTGTGACTGGATCGCAGGTACATCTTCAATATCAGCTCCCGCCTTGCACATCATCATCAACATCCAAAATCTGCACGCAAGATGCAGAAGTGTAGTATGAGTACAACCGATCCCATGTTAGAGATGGCAATGGAGCGGGGCGGGTGCGGGGCCAGTTTTGCCTTAACCCACAAAATTTTAACCTGTCCCACATAGCATTTTCGCCTGCGTCCACCCGCCCCACATCAACACCCGCGTTCACACGCACCGGCCCGCTCCGCTTTGCAAAATTTTCCCTTTATTATTTCTTTCAATTTGTAAGATTTTTATCTTATTTAATTTTATTTTCAATTGTATTCATATAATGTATTGCCGACGTAAAAGTTCCCGATGGAATCTAAGTTGCAAACGAAAGAAGTCTAATTTTGAATAGTCATAACTATAAATCCTATTGAATGTTGCCAGTTTTAACTTTTAACAGTGTTCAGTTTTATAGTTATTTAACATACTTAAAACTGATTTTACATGCATCAATATTGGAATTCAGTTTAAAAAATAATATAGGAATTCAGTTTGATTTATCAGTATGTCATTTCTAATGATTCACATGTATGGTACAGATCATATATATGAAATTTGAGTCAACTAATTATCTACTTGACTCAAATAAAGTAACTATGTAAAATAGTTAAAGTGAGACTTTAAACACTAAAAGAATATAATATAATTTTCTTTCCCAAAGATGCAAATAACAGAAAAATGTGTATTTACAGTCAACTAAATAAATGTCTAATATGAAATATATGCCTCGTAAAAACAAAATTAGTTTGAGACTAAAATAATTATTGCATAGGAGAAAGGAACCACAAGTTCAGAACTAAAAAAGTAAATGTTTCGAGGTTATAATAGTATTAGCAATAGATGAAACGTTGTAATTTTGCAAAAAGTTAAAATCTGCACCGCACCGCGAGGATAAAATTTAGATAGTCCTTTAAGTATGGGCATAGGAATATTTTTGTCCTTTATCTATACTAGTAAATATAAAATATTCTTTATCTTTGTAAAAATGGACAATTTTGATCTATTATTAACGAATTGTTAAAACCAACGAAAGTTTTCTTTTACGACGATGAGTGACAATGTGGAAGATGTAAACTGGAATTTGCTTATGAAAATAGAGAATGGTACTTTTGATCTTCATAATTTCAAGAATGATATTTTGGCTAATGCTCAAAGAATTATTCTGAAATAGATTCTTCTTCTTCTTTCTGGAATTTTATGAAGAACGTCAGATGAAGGAGATGCCGGTAAGTGTGAAGTTTTACTTTTTAAATCTCTTTTTTGTTTTATGTTTCTTCTCAACTAAAATTATGAAAGATATAAAAAAAATTAAAGGTTGAATCTTTAATCAATGAAATTTAGTTCGACATTTATGTAATCCAATTTTCCAATAGATGCGAGCTATGATCTATGTGTTTTACTTACGTCTTTGGGTTAAAGAATGAAAGATGGAAACCTTCATTAGAATCATAAATTTGCTATGCATTTTGGTGTTTTACTTGTTACGAATTTTCTAAAAGGAGAGTTTTGGTAGCGGTAATTCTTCACAACGGACTGCAAAGAAGAAACGGTCCTCTTCTCTTTCTTTAGTTTAGTTTAACTCTTGCCGTTGAATTTAGGCATTTCCCGTTAGTTTTAGTAGCACTGTTAAAAGATAAATCAAAACTGTCCACTTTTACAAAGATAAAAGATGCTATATATTCAATAGTATAGGTGAAGGACAAAAATACTTCTATGCCCATACTTAAGGGACTATTTTAGTCTTTCCCTCCCGCACCGCACACAAAAAGAATTTAAAAAAAAATTATTTTGACTCGTCCCGCCCCGCACCTGCATATGTCTAAACCCACCCAACCCCGCATATGTTAAAACCTGCCCCGTCCTATTGCTATCCCTATCCCATGTACTAAATAAGTAACAAACCGAATCTTAGGTTGAAAGTAGTGACGAGCTTGTACCAAGGTTAGAGTCCACATCACTAGCCAGTAACATCTCGTAACAATATAATTAAAGCAGCACAAAGAATAACTCAATAACAAAATGCTCTGCTTGTTCACAGTTCTGAAAAAATAAGTATATTTTTCAAGTATAATAGTAAAACTCAATTCTTTTCACCGAAATCACCAAATTATGAGTAAGTCTGAAAATTGTAATTTTTTCCAAAAATCTTTATTCCACAATAAGAAATTTTATTATTAAATGGCATGAAGAAAGTACATCTCTATGCCTATGTATGCCAATGCAATGCAACATAGTGATAAAATCATATGCATGCTTTTGAGTAGAAATTTCACTCAGCATGTTTAGCCACTCAGTCCTCACAGTCATTCATTCCTAACAGTCACTCAATTCTCATAGTCCCTCAATCCTCTCAATCACTCGGCACTTGCTCTCGGAACTCGTATTTGCACTTAGTAGATACATACGCTCAATGGGGGTTTGCAAACTCCGGAGGAGCTCCTTCAGTCCAAGCGTTATAATAAGCCAATCATGATATTAATCAATAAAATATATTGTGGTGTGCAATCCGATCCCATAATTATCCTTACAATCAGGTTCTCGACCTCACTCAGTCATTAATCTCTCCAGTCTCCCGGGCTCAAAAATATCATGAAGAAATCAGCCCAAAAATGATGATATGATGCATCAATCAAAATCAACTGAAATTGAGATATGATATGAAATTAATGAATGTGACGGAGTATATTATTGCAAATCAAACAAATAATTTAATGGCAACACGACCTCTGTGGGTCCCAATAATACCGGCATATAGCCTAAGCATGATTTCTAACATGAGTCACAACCTTGTTGCTGTAACACATAGAAAATACATGAAAAAATAACAAGTCATTTGACTACACAGCTCCACGAAATCAATTGCATCATAATTCCTACGATGCACTCTCACACGCCTGTTACCTAGCATGTGGTCACCTCCAAACCAATCACATACTGTGTATAATCAAGGTTCATACCCTCAACTCTAAGTTTAGAAGTGTTACTTACCTCGAATAAGTAGAATTCAATACCGAGCAAGCTAAACAATGCTCCGGGAATTTCATTCTGTGCGTATACCTCTCTGAACGCCTTCTTGTCTCCTCAATTCAAAGCCAACGATCCGAAATTGAATTTTGCCCCTTAATGATACTACGATTATCCATTACACTAAGAAACTTGAAACTACAATATCAATATCAAATGGGCCAACATTAGTAACAAATTTCATAGTTTAGGCCATTTAGGTATTTTATCAAACACCTACAGTACATAGCATTTTACTACCTCTAGTAATGGTGTTTCTTCATCCAATAATCCCTCATTCCCACCAAGAGATACTAAACTATCATTTGTCTACATACAACCTTCTTTAGCACCATTAAAATCATTAAGGAACTCACATCTACCCAATTGTTATTAATTAATTCATTATAAAATCTCTACAACACCCAAAAATCTAATTTAAGTATTTATGGCTTCCAAGCACCTTCCAATAAGTGCTGATACTTATTTCTTGTTCACATACTCATAATAAATCTATGCATACATGTCTAAGGGTATAGGATTACCTTTTGGAAGAATCTTGCCAAAACCTCTTTTGAGTTCTTGAAAAAATTTCTTGAAGATCTAAGGATTTCACAGTGGATTGAGTTAGTTTTTGGGTGAAATTGATAGAATAAAACACCACTTAACAGGAATTGTTTACCTTCAAGATGGTAGGAGTTGAAGGTCTTGAAAGAGTGAATGAATACCCCAAAATTCGGCCAGGAGGAGTAGGGAAAATAAGCCCCGAATTTCCTTAAAATGGATACAAAGTCCCAACTCTGAGGTCAACCGTGAGATGCACTAAACCGTAACGAATTCCAGAATCCTCATTTATTCAGATCTTGAACCGTGTCCAACGATTTGGGAAACCGTGTCCAACGGTTGGGGCAACCGTGTCCACCGTGCACCAGAAAAATCAACAACTTCAACAAAGCTAAAATCGATCCGAACCCCGTCCGAAACTCACCCGAGACCCTCGGGACCTTAACCAAATATACCAACACGTCTTAAACTGCAATACGAAATTAGTCGCGGCTCAAACCACGTCAAACAACATCGAAAATACGAATCGCATCTCGAATCAAATTATGAGTTTATGAATTTTTCAAATTCTATAATTTGCGCCGAAACGTATCAAATCAATCTGGAATGACTTAAAGTTTTGTGCGCGAGTCATAAATGACATAATGGAGTTGTTCCAATTTTCGAAATCGAAATCCGACCTCTCTATCAACAAAGTCGACCCCCGTTCAAACTTATAATTATTTCAAAACTTTAACTTTCCAATTTCGCCAAAATGCGATGAATTATTCTACAGACTTCAAAATTCAAATACCGACATACGCCTAAGTCCGAAATTACCATACGAAGCTGTTAGAACCCTCAAAATTCCATTTCGGAGTTATTTGCACAAAAGTTAAACTCCGGTCAACTCTTTTCATTTAAGCTTCCAACATGAAATTCATTCTTCCGAACTAATTCCGAAACACCTGAAAACCAAAAACAACAATACAAATTGGTCATAGTACATCATATGAAGCTACTCAAGACTTTAAATAGTAGAAAGAAATGTAAATACCCAAAACAACCGGTCAGATCGTTACAAGCAGAGAGAAAAAACTTTGGCCTTCCAGATATAATTGGAGAAGACGATGTTGCATATAATTAAATAATATCAACCGGAAATGAAGAGGACGCAAATGAATAAGTACTAACAATTCAAACTGAAGAGCCACGAAAAGTTATTGAAAAATTACGTAAATCATTCAAAAGAAATATGTAATTATATTACAAGTGTTGAAATACAAATAAATATTTGTAACTTGTATTAGAAATCTAATGTTTGTATTGAATAAACTAAAATAAAAAAAGGCACTTCATAACCTTAAATTTTTCATCCCTTAAAGTTTATTTTTATTTAAATATATATTCTTTAAAATTTTAATTAAAAATTAAAATTATCCCTAAGTACCCGTAAAGTAACGATATCGCACCCTTAAGTATCGCACTCTTAGGACAAGTAGGGGTACTGGTAGGGTACCCAAAAAAAATACCCTTAACTCCTATGCTTAAATACCCCTAAGAAAAAAAACCTTAAGGAACCTTCCATTTACCCTTACCCTTCCCGTACCCTTAACCCTTAATATCCCAGTACCCCTCCCCCTCCTCCCCCCCCGCTTAGACAACCCTAGATGATAGTATATACACATGTCAAGACTTTCCTGCAATTTAAACTTCTAATGATTTTACACTTTGTCCACTTGTTATGGTTTGCTTTTAGACCAAATAGATTACACCACTTATTCTCATAGAAATATTGTAATTAAAACTTTAATTAAATGCCAGTAATAATAGTCAAGAAATAGTAAGAAAGCAGTAAAAGATTCTTATTTAGTAAAGCGTCTCCCGAACTTCGATATATACGCTGAATCATAATAGAAAGAATTGCAGAGCTAGAGTATTTTTTGATACAGTTTGTGAACTAGAAGAAGAAATAGCTAATGAGAGCTGCAGATGAGTAATGAGAGATCTAAAGAAATTACTAGTTTTGTTATTTTGTCGGACTCTAAGACGTGGGCCCGGAGGTCGGGTTTTAGTAGATTTCGGGATTTGTGCCTAATTTGATAGTTTTTCTTGTGGAATTCATTCCATTAGTGTATATTGATGGTATTGTTCTGGTTATGAATAGACTCGGCGAGATTGGAGGCCGAGTCGAGGGGCAAGAGCATCACGGAGTAGGGATTTGGCCGATTTGACGTAAGTAACGATAGTAAATCTAGTCTTGAGGGTATGAAGCCCCAGATTTTGTATCGTTTTACTATTTTGAGGGGACACACATTCTAGGTTACGGGCGTGTGAGCGTGCACTATTGGGGATTGTGACTTGGTCCGTCCCGTAGCAACTATAAAGTTGCGTATTTGGTTGAAACTATATGATACTTATTTGTTTTAGAAAGAGTTTCTATAAATTGGGACTTATGCCATATTTGGGCCTTATGCCAGAGCTGTTTGGACCTGAGAGGCCTTTTTGTTACACTTATTGATTTTATAAATTAGTCTTTATTACTCTGCTTTGATGCATATAAAACATTATTTTGGGCTGAGTACCCTATTTTTACTGAGAGCTCGAGTGGCTACCCTATTTTTACTGAAAGCCCGAGTGGCTTGAGAGGTTTATGATTGAGCGAGACCGAGTGCCTGAATTGTGAGGATATTTATGGGATCGGGCTGCACGCCGCATCATATTGTTACTGATTCATGATTTAGTAAGGTCGAGGGCCTGATTGATTTATGCCACGAGGTGACTTGTTATAGCGCTTGGGCTGAAGGAGCTCCTTCGGAGTCTGCACACCCCAGTGAGCCCAGGTAACCTTAGTGATGTTTTGACCCCTCAAATCCTCAATCAAACTCTTCAAAAATTCCAAGCCCTAACCCCTAATTTTTGACCTTAATCACCAGTAATTACATGATTAAACAACAGAAAATTACCATAAACATGAGTATTAGGCCTCAAATTACTTACCTCAATGAAATCCCCCTTGAATCCCTCTTCGAATTGCTCCCAAAAGCTCCAAAACAGGATAAATGGTAAGAATGACCCAAAATTTGCGAAGGGTTTAATTTATACCTTCTGCCCAAGCATTTCTGCACCTAAGGTCAAAATAGCGCAGCTGCGGTGCCGCTTCTGCGCCCAAAAAGCCTCACCTACGGGAGTCACTAAACTTTCCAAAACCGCACCTGCGCCCCAAGTCTCGCACCTACGGGTCCGCAGATGCGATAAAACACCCCCTTCTACAACTCCTTTCCTAGCCCTACATTTCTGCATCTGCTACTTCCCCATCGCACATGCGACCTCGCACCTGCGATCTCCACTCAGCAGGTGCGGTTATCACAGAACACAACAACTTCAACTGCATTTTCAAAGTTTCAAATCCTCTGTTAACCACCCAAAATCATCCCGAGGCCCTCGGGACCTCAACCAAAAATACCAACAAGTCACATATCAATATGCGAACTTAGTCGAACCTTCTGAACACTCAAAACAACATCAAAACACCAAATTACTCTCGGATTCAAGCCTAAGGATTTCTCACCTTCCAAGTTTCACAAACGATGTCTAAACCTACCAAACCTCGTCCGAATGACTTGAAATTTTACACACATGTCAAAAATAATACTACGAACCTACTCCAACTTCTGAAATTCTATTCCGACCCCGATATCAAAATTTTCACTATCGACAAAAATTGCCAAAAGTCCAACTTTCGCCAATTCAAGCCTAATTCTACCACGGACTTCCAATTCACATTTCGGACGCGCTCCCAAGTACAAAATCACCAAACGGAGCTAATGTAACCATCATAAATCCAACCAGAGGTCAAATGCTAAAAAGTCAAATTTGGTCAAACCTTTCAAATTTAAAGCTTCTAGTTGAGACCATTCTCCCAAGTTAATTCCGGATAACCTGATAACTAAAACCGATGATTCACATATGTCATAATACATCATACAAAGCTACTCATGCTCTTAAACAACTGAGCGAAGTGCAATTTTCTCAAAATGACCGATCGGGTCGTTATATGCTCCTCCACTTAAACATATATTTGTCCTCGAACGTGCCTAGAGTTATTCCAAAAGCCATCAAATCGATGTATAATCTCACTATGCACATACTCGGGGGTGATCCCACGTCACCCTATCCCATATAGGTGTTTTAACACAACATGGCTGAAATTTTTTAATCCAACCTAGCCCATAAGCCTTTGAATCCAATTTCCGCATCTGATACTTTCTATAAGATCAAAATGTCGCATCCACACACTGTATAAGTCTAAACAAGCTGTAACCAGTCATATCCATGACCCAATACCACATCACTCAAACACTCACCTCGATGATTTCCAATCACATCAGCTGCCCAACACAGCCAAACGGTGGTAATAACTTAGTATCAAACAAAGCCTCATTCTAACTCCTTCATATACTGCCAACGATGAAAGAAACACGTAACAACTCATGACCATTCATCAGATCAACTAGTTGTGGAACTCCCTCTCCTTCAACAAGAACGGTAGCCAACTTCTAAGCCGATTAGTGACATTACTCCTTTAAATATACCGCAATCAAATTTGATAGCATTCATTCTAGCTCCGATGACCTCATCTTATCAAATACAAGTTATCTACTAATATGTCAAAAACCTGTGCAATCCGTTCACCGAATAGCAACATCCCAAATATACTCAAATCATAGAAAGTGATTCAAACGAGAGGACTATCCCCCCCAACTTAACAAGTACCATGACAACACCATGCTAAGAGCCTATCACACACCTTATAATCAAAATACACGAATCTGACACCATCAATTATACCTCTACATAACTCCGGTACAACGCATGACCCCGTCCAAATACTGGTCTGCATTATATACCTTGAGCCACCCTGCTCAAAATCCATAACCATTCGGAATTCGACATCAAGAACCCAAAGTGCATTACCATAACCACAAGGAAGCAAATGACATAACGCCACATAAAACCCAAAAGAACATAACCAATACTCCATCCACCAAGCAATACCTAATACTCTTCCCGCTCCAATTTCGCTATAAGACCCCAATAGAACCACACCACATATGCATGTAACCAACAAATCATAGCTCCTCGAAACACGGAAGGGTAACTCATAGATCACTCCAGAACATGAATAATATCAATAACAATCAAATGGCACATCCCTCAATAATAGCAATTCAGAGACAACAAATCCGGCATGGTGTAAAACAGACATCCATATTGGGTTTACCAAGAATCCCAAATCAACTCTAATCATCCACAATAGTTAAATACCATCCGAAAGTCTACACTAACTAAATCACAACACCTAATAACCTCTGACTAACATTGGCTAACTTTTACAGTCCACAACCATGAAAAAATCTACTCACGAAAACTCTCAGTCTCCAAATCCATAGATCATATGAATTACCATCTCTAATATTAATTTCACTACCTGAATGTCCACACTTCTCCAATTACACGGTCATCCCACAAGGAATACTTCTAAAATTCTTCGGTGCCACAAGGCAAAGTTTGAACTCTAGCAATCGATCAAACAAGAGAGTGCCGCAATACCAATAAAGTATTCATAACTCAAACATATCGCCCCTTTCTGAATGTATACTCTCATCAAACCATACCAATTAGTATTACCATTTACCTAGTCATCTGAAAATGTCCATGCTGCCCAAGAACTTGACCTTCCTTTCAAAAATGAACTGTGACCTTACACATGCAAACCTTAATCCTACGCAATATATTGCATATGCCATGCCATCCTATGATAAATGTGAGAAATTCATAATCCACTCCGAGCCACAAGAGACTACGTACTCAACTAGCCATGAACTTTCCATTTGATCCCATCTTGGAGAACATCACTATACATCACATGCTCCTCACGCCAGTAGAAAATACACATATCTAATAGTGGTAGAAACCATCAAGAACTCTCTGAAACCCATTGGCACAACAACCAAACCGTTGGGACTGAATTCTTCTAATTCAACCTGTGACGACCCGACCCGTTGTCTCATGAGAACCGCTCTGTTTCCCCCATTTCCTGCTTTGTTATGCTTCATTATCAGTGTCTTGTGTGAACGAGTTAAATTGGGTTGATTTTTAGAAGGAAAAGAGACACTTAGTCTCTTTAAGGAAGGCTTGTTATGGAAAAGTCAACCGGATGTTGACTTATATGCTAGGAGGCTCGGATGTGGATTCCGATGATTTTGTTAGTTTCGAGGGATGATTTTTAACCTAGGAGTGTGATCGGGAGTGATTTTGGAGGTCCGGTATAGAATTAGGCTTGAATTGGCGAAGTTAGTATTTTGGCGAATTCCGGGTGATAGGTGAGAATTTGATCCGAGGGTCAGAATGGAATTCTGAGAGTTGCAGTATCTTTATTAGTTGATTTAAGGTGTGTGTGAGAAATTTCAGGTTATTCGGAGGTGTTTTGGTTGGGTTTTTGATCGAATGCGTATTTCGGAAGGTTTTAAGGAACTTAGGCTTGAATTCGATGATTACTAATGGTTTTAGTGTTGTTTGATGTGTTTTAATGATCGGAACAAGTTCAAGTGATGTTATAGGAGGTATTGGTATTTTTGGTTGAGGTCCCGGGGGCCTCGGGTGATTTCAGATGGCGATCGGGGAGTTTTGGATTTGTAATGTTGCAGAACCTGTGCTGCTTCTGGTATTTCCGCACCTGCGGAAAAGGAGTCGCAGGTGCTGTTGATACCCAATTTTTCCCTGTGTATTTTATACCCAAAATACTTCCAAAATAGCATATATAAGTACACCAAAAGGGTTTTGGCATTTTAATGATTTTTAAACTAATTTATTGCCTATTTTTATACCATAAAATCCGATAATTATTCCCAAAAAAAAATATCATTTTGGTGAACAATTTATTTTTATTCTCATATTTACATCAAAGTATAGCTAACATGATTTTTGCATATTTTTACAAATTCGTTTGGTATTTTCTAAAATTAAATTGCATATAATTGCCATACTAGCCTCTTCAAGATTTTATAGTATTTTATAATTATAAAATTGGTTCCAGTATTTTTAAATTAATATTTATATATCATTAACTGATTCAGTACCTTTAATTTAATTTCAAAATCATTTCTATCATTTTATAAAATAAAAGGGAAAAACTGGCTATTTAAGTTTTGGCCTCATTTCATTTCAATTATAATCCCAATTCCATTTCAATTTTAGCTTAAAACCAACACAATTTCAAACCCAATTGGACCGGCCCCAATTTCAATTTTAACCCGACACCCCGATCCAACTTTTTAACCCGCCCGGATTTCTTTTAATCCTGACCCTTGATCCTTTTAACCAACGGCCACGATCACTCATTTCCTTTTTAAACTCACCTAACCCGACCCTAACCCCTCATTTCTCTCTAACAGCCACCTCTGAAATCCCTCATCTCTCTCGAACCCTCTCAACCTCTGAAACCCTAATACCCACCTACCTCCCCCCTTCGACCTCAAACCACCGGAATCCATGGCTAATCTAACCATGGACGACCTTTACTCATCATCTCCTGCTCCCACACACTTGCTCACTAAAGATTCGAGGCTAGAACTCAAAGGTCTTCATCCAGACCTTGGTCGATTCGAGATTCTTTGGCCATTTCCGGCCTTGCCCCGGTATGTCTTAGCCTCTTGAGCCTGGATTCAACTTTATCAGCTCAGATCCGTTCTCGTGACTTCCAAGCCTTTCTCGTCCTTTAGGGTTCTTAGAGACCCTAGCCTAATCGAGGTTCCTTTTTCGCTTATTCGTCTAGATCTATGCTAGATCTATGCTGTGTGTGCCATTTTAGAGTTTCTCCCCAATTTTCCCTTTTCAAAACTGTTCGAATCCTATTTTTAGGGTTTTCTGAAAATGGTTTCTAAATGTTTCTAATTCTTTTATGTGTGTTCGTGCTCATTGTTTTAGCCTGCTCTTGTGTTTCTCACTGGATCTTTTACGGATATTCTTTTACCTCTTTGTTCACATGTTAGCCTAGTTTATTGACTTACTTTTTGCTATATGTGTTCAAGATCATGCTTTAATTTTTGTTTCTAAAGTTCCGTTGATCATGTTCTTGCCTACCTTTGCCTTAGCACTCGTGGTTTTCTCTTGTTTCTGTTTGTGCATGTCTGCCTATCTCTGTGACCTTTTTGTGACATTCTAGAACTTGCACGTCAGGAATTTTGGGGTTTCTTTTGAGGTTTCTCAATGTTTTCCACTATGTGTTTGTTTGGTTCTCATCTCTAAATTGATTTAACCTCACACGCCCAGTGTTGAGCATTCTTTATATACACAGGTTGTTCCTCTAGAATTAGGAACTAATTTCAGACTTCCTTGTGTCAACATGATTGATTCTTTCCTTGTTTTATTTGAAAACTCTTTTTAACCTATTCCTGGTTGGGTTCATTATCGATTTTTGAATCCTTGATTCCCTGATTCACTGTGTGTTAATTAATTTACCATGTCCTTGTCTTATTTAAGCTGACTGTGTGTCTAAAGAATCTTTCCTTAATTAAAACCCCTGTGTATTTACCCCTTTATTTGTATACTATGCTTACTTAATCTCTTTCCTTAAATAACTCTTGCCCTTTATCGTTCAAACTTGAACCCCTCAATTAAATGGGTTTTTCTGCTACTGATTGATTTTAATTGGTGCATGGTTATTTCCTTACCTTGTTCACTGCCTGATTGCAATCTATAAATACCCTCCTCCCTTCTCTTTGAACACACACACGAACACAGAACACCATCTGAGTTCACAATTCACTTATACTCTCCCTCTTTCTGATACTTGCATCGCTGTGGACTGTGTTTGCTTTCTTCTACACTCTTTGCCTCTATACTGGTATGTCTCAATTGGTTTACATGACTCAACAACAATGTGTTTAATTCTGCCCATTTGTTTCCCCTTTTCTTTACAGTCCAGTATTTAAATAATATGTACAATCGTTTGTTTGTTGTGAAATTGATACCTTATGAATTCCCTTACCCCTTACCCCTTTGCATGTGAGTTGTTGTTTAGGGCATAGCAGCACTCCAATATTGTTGTCTATGATCCTGAACTGGGTTCTTTTAATCCCTAACTCAACCAATTCCTATTCCCTTCCCCTTTTATGTGCTTGAGCCCTGGACTCGGGTCTGATAGTGTCCTAATCACTATCTAGATCTTGGTTTGACCTTCAAAAGATCTGCTCCTAACTTGTTCAACTAAACAAGTGGTCAGGGGTGTGCCAGCCTACTTTGTGGCTAGGTATGACCACCACCTATCATGGCCCCCCAATTCCCTTTCACTTTGTACTTATTCCTAGCTATAAGTTCTGCCCCTCTCTTGCAAGCCATGCTTTGGGACCCCTGAGCTCCCTCTGAACTCCGATGCCTGAGAGCTGGCTTTTCCACACTGCATTGTTCCTAATTCTAATGGTATCTTGGGTGTAAGCAATGCCGGGGATCCCTGAGATTCCTTGGAACTTTGAAACACCCTAGATAATGAGAAGGCTTTGGAAATCTAGATTCCGGAGTTGGTTAAATACATGTTATTGGATATTAGGATTGAATTAGGCTGCTCGGATCTAGCTGTTAGCTTTTGATGTGTCTCTTAATTTCTAGTTTGATTCATTGGGTTGTAATAATTTTGTATAAAACTCGGGGATTATAGTAAAAGGGTGTGGGAGGGGTCTTTATTTTCCTTGCATCCAAAGGGTAGAAATCATGACTTAGGATTCATTTTATCAAACTAGAAATCTTGCCTATAGGAGCTTTAATAATGATTCAATCACATAAAGACTATGCCTATAGGATTTAACGCTTAACTCACCTAGAAATCATGTCTATAGGATTTAATCCTCATGTTCTGTAACTACGCATCACGAGATCCTGCCCGTATGAGTGTAAATTTCCTGAAAATTAATAGATATCATGCCTATAGGATACGCATATTCATTAGGCAAATTTAAGGATTAATTAAACAAGCATCTTTTCACAAGTTCATTAACAAGTGCTAAAATCGATAACATAAATATCATGCCTATAGGATTTTGCATTAAACTCGTTTGGCCCCTTTTAAAGCAGTAATAATTGGTTAATTGGTTCTTAGACGCCTAACTTAGTAACGTTTTCAAACTTCAAAACTCTTTTAAACCAGTGTGCATTTGTCCCAAAAATAGAGTTTTTTTTTCAATTTGCATGTCTTTTTCTAATACAGCTTCTCTAATATTATGCCTAAATGCATTTCTTTTCAAAACAATCCCTGAACTCGTTGTTTAAATCAGTTCTGCAATTTACTCTTTAAAGTCTTGTCTGTTATGGATTTCAACAACTACTCTTTTTGCATGTACAATTGAAACAGTTCCCCGATCCCTTTGAAAATTCATTTCTTAAATGCTGTCCTAAGTCTGCAGTCCCCCTTTTCCTTTAAAACACTTCTGCATTAGTTACTTT
>MU776758.1:8413-20675 GCA_026770625.1 Nicotiana glauca
GGGAAGTAGTTGCATAGTATTGCTGGTAAGCAGGATAGGCCGGAGAGGAATTCACTGTAGGAGGATCTTGTGGCTGAGCTAATGGTGGGATGTAGGCAGGGTTAGCAGGATAAGCTGGTAGTGGGTGTCCCTTTGCCCAAGCCTGGTACATTTCAGCCATCTGTTGCTTCAATTTATACATCTCCTCTTTCATGGCGTTGACATCCACAACTTCTTCCTCCCTAGATGGGTCGACGATACTTGCTTCTAACTCTTGGTCGACCATTTTTGACTTATCTTTAGAGCGGGTATTGTATGGTTGGGTTGCTAGAATGCCAGTCAACTGAACCAACTGTTTGGACTCATCATCAACAACAATGTTGTTAGCGGTTAGGTCATTAACAACTATATAACCGCATGTTTGGGGAATGAATGCACCTAGGCAATTAACGGTTTCTAGCATGCATTTGCTCGACCGCTTGCATCATTCCGGCTTTATTTATTCTTGACTGTGACATCTTTCTTTTATCCTTGCCTTGTTTCTTTTATTTTGCCATTGTTTCCTTGTTGCGGATTTTCTCTTCTCTTCTGTTTCTCTTTTTTTCTCTCGTTTTTCTTTTATCGCTTCGATCTTTTTTGCATTTTGGATTTTTATTCTCACTGTCTATTCCCTTTTCATATGGCTATGGTCGGATCCTATGGAGATTGCCTACGCATCGTGACCGTGCCTGAATCAGATCAAAGGTACATTCGTAAAATAGAAACAAACTATTTTTTTTTGGAATTTTCAATTTTACTAATAGCAAGCATTTCAATTACAAGGACTCAAGACTGATGCATTAAGACAACTAACAGACTCTAAATGACAAGATGCGCTACAAACTCCATCAACAATTATTCTACTTTAAAATGAAAGTGCAGACTGACTCGAAAAGAAAGTACAGACTCAGATAACTAACAAACTCTAGTGAAAGAAAATACAGACTCTAATGACAATCATGAATAAATTAAAGCTACTGGTGCTCGCGGGACATCGTTTGTCTCGCCGCGGGCCTATATGCAAGTTCCCTTTGGAGTCTGTCCAGGCCACTCATTATCTATTTCACAAATATCATCACTAAGGCAAAGAAGGTAGTGTGAGTCATGTTCTCACACATTTGGCATTTTCTGGTAATGTAATGAGCAATAGCTAGGATTCTTTCTCTGATCACGCCTTTTTCTTGAAGCAGCCGCCCTATTTGTTCGGCCCTAGCTTCCAAAGTCTGCTGATTTCGCTCCTGGAGTTGTTGCAGGTCCATTTCTAATTGTGCTAATGCTGTATAGCAGTGCTCTCTTTCAACTTTGAACTCTTTTGCCTGTTTGATCATTTTGTTTTCTGCGATGATGACCCTTTTCTTTAATCCTGCGACCTCATTATCATATTTTTCTCTTAACTGCTTAACCATGTGGGCTCTTTCTTCCGCATTTTTAGCCAACTGCTTTCGAACCCCGGCTAATTCTCTTTCCGTTTTGTTGAGGTCAAAACTGTAGTCATCCATTCTTTGCTTTAGGCTTTCTATAAGTTTTGCGTCTTTGGCACTCCTGACAGGATTTTTAGCCACCATTTTCATTTTTTGGATTTGGGCTCGTAAGGCCTCATTCTCCTTAGCCAATCTCTTTTTCTCACCCTCATCGGCCGCAGCTTGTACGCTATTTTCAAACTTAAGATCTTGGACCCGCTTTTCCAATTCTCCTATTTTTGCTCTGTATTCATTTTCTTTGGCTAACCAGGCCCACTATTCTTGCGATGCTTTGGTAAACTCCTGGATGTGAGGTCTTTTAGCTGGTCTCTCGTGCTCATATTCTCTCCTATACCAAGCAAGGTATCCCGGCGACACTTCGCCTTTGGCCCGATCCTACACACAATTATCTGCTTTTAAGTATTGGCATTCATTCCAGATCTGGCGGACTCGTGCTTCAGGAAACTATCCCTCAGGGCTAATCTCAACTACCTGAGCACTAAGGTCGCCATCTTTTGGCACTATCTGGCACCTTCCGAGCTGCCTTAAAACCCGATACGGGGCATAAGGCTGAATGCTCTTGAGACCCATTAGGAGGAATGCGGCCTTGCTGCTGGCATATATATGATTTCACCAATAGGCAACCATCCAAGCGTCCACTCTATTTGACTAGCGGTGAGGGACCGAAAATACATCATCCAACCTGTAAATCCTTCAGGCAGATGGACCCCTTTAATCCTCGTATAAAACTCTTCTATGGATGTTTTCTCTGAAGACCCATAACACAAGAACTGAGGACGATGGCACAAATGCTCGATCATCCACAATTGCAGAAGTATATTGCACCCCTCGAAGAAATTTCCCTCGGCTTTGCAGGTTGTAAGAGCGCGGAAGATTTCGGCCAATATCATAGGTGCGAGAGTGCTTTTGGCTTGAGTCATTAGAGTACTGACGACCCCGGCTATTTTTATGTCAATGTTTCCGTCTTTCCTTGGAAATACCACAAGCCCCAGAAAAATCACCATAAAAGCGACACGCCTATGCTCCTCCCATTTTTGGCGGTTTCCATTACTACATATCTTGCTTTCCGGGTTATTGAACCCCCCGATGTGGCCATATCTATGGTATATGAAGTGTGGGGTGCAAAAGTCATTTGACAAATCTGTGTTGTGAACCGTCCTACGTATCTTCAGAGAGTATAAAAATCTGTGCACGGCTACAGTTCTCGGGGCCACTAAGTATTTGTCTTTTAAAGGAACCTCATCTTTCCCGATGTACCCAGCCATTTCCTCTAATGTTGGGGTAAGCTCAAACTCTGCAAAATGGAACACGTTATGTGTCGGGTCCCAACACGTCACTAGTTCTCTGATAATATCTCCCCGAGGCACAATCTCTAGCAAACTGGTAAGCCCTTTCAAATATTTCTTGACTTCATCTTGCCCTTCGCCTCCTAAATCATTCTACCACAGACGTAACTCCAAAGGGATTTTATGCATGACTAAGAAAGTTTATTTTGAGTCGTGCTCATCCTGCACATTTATTAAGGTGATTTAATCACTTATTTTGACCTAAAAGCAAAAATGACACTATTTTTTTCCATTCAAATTCCTAATTTCGAAAACAAACCCGGTTTTGGAAATATGGCTTTTCAGCACTTCGGATGAAGATTTTAAGGCTGCATTGGCTAACCGGCCAAAATCTTTAACAAATGACCAAATGTGACTGTTCTCACGAAAGCAGCCTTCCGTCGTCCCTTTGGGAACATTCGGCTATTTTTTGACAAAAAACGGCATCACCCGATTTATTTATGAAAAAATGAAAATTTTAACATTTTTTGGCTATTTTTGAAAAGGGATGGTTGGACCCGTCGAGGGTTGTCTACGTGTCTCACACCCGGTGAGAATCAAAACTGCGTAGTTCGGGCCTGTAAACTAGCTATTTTCGAAAACAAAACTCTTTTTGTATTTTCTTTCCAACAACTTGAAAACAAAATCCTTTCGGGTTTTCTTCGTTGGAAAATGACACAAACCATGTCTAAAAAAACTCTTTGTTTTGCTTTTCAATTGGCACATAAAACAAATTATTTAAAAAATATTTTTTTGTTTTCCTTTTCCATTGGCACCAAACACTCCTCTTATTTTCTCAAAAATCTGGCAGAGTTTCAGCATTACTTGGACATAGGTTTTTTGCCAAATCATGTAATTAACTCTATACACTATTAATCTTTTCCTTTTTCCCAAATATTCAAGCCGGTCAGCGCGTGTCCGAGACAAATAAATGCAACACGTAAAATGCATCATGGTGGTCTTTTCATATTTGGTTACCTGTCCTAGACGGACCCAACCCCTGTGTTGAGTCCCCTAAGTCATATGCACGTGATGCAAATAGGCACTCCTACTAGGGATCCGGCATGGATTCAAGTTATTCTAGGTTCAAAACCCGGGTATGTGTTCTAGACTGTGTACCCGAGCGGACAACTCGAGTCGAGGAGGGGGCTATGTACCGGGGACCTGCGGGATCGTCCGGCTTAGTAACTTGTCTGGCCTCTTTCTTATTTCAAGGTATGAAACTAACAGAATAGGGAGTCTCAACCAGTAAGCACATCCCCGAAGGTGAGAAGAGAAGGGTTTCGACACTGGTTATATATACAGTTCAATTAATATCAAAGCGGTAAAGCATTTAGCACATTTAGGCATGGAACATGTAGGAAAATCAGATAAAGCCAAATACAACAATATGTCTAAGCTCGAATTCTTAAACCCTGAACCGAAGTTCTGGGTTTGTAACCCCAGTGGAGTCGCCAGAGCTATCACACCTCCTTTTTACCTACTGCACCCCGTGAGGGGTGTAATAACAAGGGAGTTATTTCCAACTTGAAGCGACAATCGAAACGAGATTTATTTAAAAGATTCAGAGTCGCCACTTGGGAGATTTATGGTGTCCCAAGTCACCGGTTGAATCCCGAATCGAGGAAATTATTAACTCTGTTTAACAATCCGCGAACTAGAAATCTGGATAAGGAATTCTATTAACCCGGGAGAAGGTGTTAGGCATTCCCGAATTTCGTGGTTCTAGCACGGTCGCTCAACTGTTGCATTTGGATTTTATTTGATTTTAATACATGTTTTAACTCATGTGTTTTTGTTATTTTGTAAACCGCTCTTATTATGAGAATTGCAATATCGTGAAAATGAGTCTCGAACCACGTCGCACCAGTGCACCCGTGGTTGTCGACACATTTCGACTTCGTTAAGATTTGAATTTGGGTCACATAAATGTTCACTCGAGTTTAGGAATGTAATATTATTCAAGGCGCGCCTAAAGAGACTAGCACGTATTTATCTTTGGGGAGGGCTGTGAAATTCACTAGACGGCCCATCCCGAATTCTAAATATTTTAGTATAACATTTATCGAGGGCCCTGCAATTTATGTGTTTTGTTTAACGAGGCTCATCTCGCTCTATTGTTTAAAGGCCAATCTTAAAGTGGACTATGATTTTCTATTCTATTTTGTCTCTAGTAATAAAAGAAAAGTCCTAAAATATTGTTTAAGAATTATTGTACTTGGGACCATGCGCCCACATGAAATCAGACCCTTAAATCACTTTGGGCCTTGCATGCAACCCACATAAAAGACTACTAATCAGGTACGCCCGAAGGGTAGGCCAATCATGGGCCTGGGCTGAAGGGTGTATCGACTGAAAGCCGCAGGCAGCTGTTTAGGCCTAACAGTCGAACCCGGTAAGATAAACTCCCCTGCGAACTTATAGTTCAATTTAGCCAATACAGACTTTCTGAAGTTCAAATCCATTCAATTATGAGAATTCAACCTAAGCAATCACTAATTACAGTTCAATTCAACAAGGCAATTTATTACTCCAGCTATTTGCATGTTTTCTAATTTTTATATTGAGGCCTTAGGTGATTACTTTTGAAAATTGAGGTCTCAATCATGGAATCAAAATACACTTACAATACACACAACGACTAACAATCTGATTTTATATCCAACAACATGAAAAATTTCGTTTATGTATTTACCTATTCGAACATTCAATTGTTCATAAGTACCATCCTTAGGACTATATCCAGCTAGCAGTATTACAGTCCACAACCAACACGGATAGAAAATTCAGAAGTCTATAGCCATGCCAACTTCTCACAATATCCAATTATTTATACTCTACCTAATCTAATCTATGAACATATGCAATATAGAAACAACTAAACAATCAAATCCTATTTCATCTAACAACTAACATAAAACTAATTTCAATTTAGCTATTACAGTCAATCAAATAACAAATGATACTTTTAGTCAATCAAATAACAGTCCAAGCAGTCCTGTCGCAGTCCAATTAATTACATTCAAATCATGATTAAACCACAAATCTAATCTATAATCAACTATCATTTCATCATGATCCAATTTGAACTGATTTAATAATCCAGGCATGTTATAGCATGAGCAAAATTGGAAATATGGCTTCATTTCATTCCAAATGGAGGTTACATCAGGGCGAATTCGGATGTGTACCTGGAAATGTGGAATAGCAAATGAAAGAAAAGCAAATCAGCAGCAGTAGTGAACAACAGTGTCAATAGGGACTAGAACACAGTCTAGGAATAGAATCACGGCCTAGAATGAACTCAAAACCAGATTAAAACGAAAGACCGACCACAAATCAACTGAATGCACCCAAATAACTCGAAATTGAACTTGAATTAACCCAAAATTGGACTGATAGACCTCAGAAGAACTTCAGCACATTAAAATCAAACCATGAGACCAAGAGCAACTATTAAAACCACGAAATTGAGCCAAAGCTCAATGTAACAGTATTTGTGCTGGTCTGTTTTTTTTTACTGCATTTTTCTGTTTGTTTTGTTTTGTTTTTTTGGAAATTTTCTATTGTTTTGTTTTTGGTTTTTTGTATAGAATTAAAGCTAGAAGGAAATTTTGAATTCAAAATCTGGATCAGATCTAGAAAGAGATTTGGGGGGGGGGGAATTTGGAGCTGAAAAAACCTCCTCCTTAAGGCACTATTCATTGCCTTTTATTGGCAAAATGAGGGCAGCCCTCAGATTTTGTGTTTACCCTTTTAGTCCCTATTTTATTTACTTATTCAATCCCTTGTTTTCTGACTTGTGACCCAAGTAAACACCCTAAGTTTCTTGAAATCTGCACTAGAGTCCTATTCTAGAATAGTCTAAGATGTTATAGTGATTCCCATTCATTCTAAAATATTCTTTACTTATGAATTTCTCCAGCTACCCTTATTACCCCTGTATTAACTCTGAAATTATTACCCTACCCCCAGCCCTTTACCAGTGATTAACTAATAACTAGTTGTTTCAATAATCCAAACAAACAACCAAAATAATTAACTACTGAAATAATGAACAATATGATTTGCAGCCAAACGGAAGTAATTAAATCAAGACTTAAACTAAAGGAAGAAATCAAGGACCAAATCAGAAAAGGGGACACTAATAAACTAAATCATATCCCTAATGAAGACTGACTGAGATGAATCAAATAGCAAAACCTAATAAATCCTAATCTTATTTTACTAATAATCAAAACAGACCAAAAATAAAACGAGTTAAAATCTAAATGAACAATCAATTAAACCCTAATTAAACTAAGCATAATAACAGAAACAAGAGAAGCAAATTCAACAAGGAACATGAACAGAAAAGAAAACGAAGACGAAAAAATAACACAATTGAAAACTCACTTAATATGGTGTGTCTTGATTTGAAAAAAAATAGAGAAAGATTGAGGTGATTAAGAGCTGCTACTGATGTATTTGAAACAGGGGAGGTGATACAGGGCCTTGATTCGAATTTTGGGGCTTTCCGACGAACAAGGGTTGTTCCAGAAATTTCAAATTAATATTCGAAGGGGTGAAGCCTGACTCGAGGGAAGGTGAGTACATATTTGGAGAGAGGGGAACGAGGTGAGTTAGGGGTGTAAATTTGGGAATATTTTTGATTATTCGAGAGGTTCTGGTATGATTCGAGATGAGCTTGTGGCAGATTCGTGACAAGGACAACGAGGCGGTATAGGGGTGTAATTTTGGGAGCCAACGGAGAAAGTTGCATTTTCTCCGGCGGCGGCGGCGGGGGAGATCAGGTGGGAAATAGTGGGAGGTGAATTTTGGTACGAGGAGGATGCATCTGTCTCTAGGGTTTTAGGACACTCTTATTAAAATCAAAGACTGGACCTTGACCGTTGGATTGAAACGGATGAACGGCCAGGATTTAGTCACTTATAGGGAACGATGCCGTTTGGAACATTAGGAGGCCGGACCGGATCAAGGCTAAATTGGGCCTGGAACAGGTATGGGTAGATTTGGGCTAAGGGTTTGTTTGGATTTGGCCCAAATATGACTTAACACTCTTTTGTTTTGCTTTTCTTTTCACACTTTGCTTTCTTTTTCTTATTTTGTATTGTATTTCAATTTGTTATTTTTATTTTATTTTATAAAAATGTAAAATTAAAATAAAGACCTAGTTTATTTCCAACACTAAGCTAATTAATTCCTAAAAATTGATTAAGTTCTATTTAAAGTAAACTCAAATTCAACAATTAACAATTAAAAATGCAAAAAATAGACTATTTTGTTATTTTCATTATATTTTGTTCTAAAAATAATTTAACCCCTAATTAATCCTAAAATGTGAAGTTAAATCCTAAATGCAAATGCTATATATATATATTTTCTATATGAATCAAAATGCACAAATAAATGCCAACAAAAATAACACAAAAATTCACAAAATTGCAAAAATAATGAAAGAAATTATTTTGTTTGAATTTTTGGGAATAATTCACTCAGGGCAAAAATCACGTACTCACAACTAGCTTGGGAATATATCACATATTTTTAGAATCATAACTACAAATTTAATTATTGTTACCGTTTTCACGGTAAACAGTTTGGCGCCCACCGTGGGGCTAAAAATAATAGTGATTATTTTCTTGTTAGTTTCGTCACTCAAACGCACGATATCTTTCACACTTTTTCTTGCCCAAGATATTTTGATTTCAGGTTAATGTCCAGCTCGATAAGGGAAATCGAGAATGATAACCCCAAAAATACAAAGAGAACAGTATGGCCGTTCCAACGGCTGGCACGACACCGCAGGACCTCGATAATGCATCTAGATCATTTCGAGCGGATGCGGGGCTGCACGCCACACAACGGGGCAATGAAGTCTCGCACGCCCATGACGGCATACAACACGTTGACCAACAGGAAGCCTAAAAACTCCCAGCCCGAGTAGAACAAGAAGTTAATCTTCATATTATTTTTGAAATGTTGCAGGAATGACATTTGGCTATCGCTCAGCTACAAAGTCGCTTGGAGACTCCCAATGCGGAAGCACTAGAAATATCTCCTTATATCGAGCTAGTCCCCGAGAAATCAGGCAACGACGGACCGGCAACCTACGCCGTTGCAGTAAGGATGATGGAAGACCTCATCGAAAGGATCGAAATATGCTCGCGGAAACTCTTACAACAACCGTCTCCCGAAGATACAATCCCGGAACTCATTTCACAAAAGTCAAAAACGACGAATCTCCCTAGGTGTGATAGGACCTCGAATCCTTACGGGCGCATCACCACCTATACATGCTCGTCCAGGGACAGCGACCTCTAAAATGTTGATCTCGAGCCCGCCCCAATAAGTAGATTCAAAGAAACTCTCCTGAAAGAAACCATAATGCATCGCCACTGCCGGCACCTGACCTCGCGGACCCGCTTACCGTACCAGTGCAGTCCTCAGCGGAAGCACGCATCGACGCCATCAAAGCAATACCAAGAGAGCCCAATGCACCCGAGGCCGAACGGAGAAGAAATAAAGTGTCACGAGAAGCCGCACCCAACTGCTCGACTGGACGAATGAGACTGCTCCCGGTTTCGAATAGTTGGGTAGCACAGGCCTTCGCCCAAAACCTAAACGAAGTATACCTAGTGACTCTAAGGCATTGAAAGCAAAGCCTGGTCAGATATCCAACCAAGGCCTGGTTGGATGCCCGCAACCGACACCGGTCCCGAATCATAGCCGTAGACTACCATCCAAGAACCTACTCGGGTTCTACATATCAAGGCGGATTCTCGGCAAAGAAGCTGATGTCAAGCGAGTAGAGGCATCGTCCGTGTGCCGCAAACAGAAAAAATGACTCGAGTAGCAACACGCCTTGCAACAACAAGGCAGTAGCCCGAGGGCAACACCCTCGAAGAACCTCCAAATGTACCAGATTCAACAAGGCACAGCTGGCAAGGAAACCTCACCCGATGGAGTATGACCTCAACATCGCAGTACCAAGCATCGTGATCTCCATAAGCGAAGCCAGGAACGCTAGGCGGCTCGGACTTATTCGACCAAAATCCCTCCAAGGAAACTATGGCCCGACACAGGAATCGCGAGGCACTCGAAGTCACCGGCCCAAAAGATCAACGACTATGCTATCCAACAAAGGTCGCCATAAAGTGTTATCGAGCAGGCTAACCCAGATCCAGCTCCACAGGAGGAAGGAGATCGGGAAAAATAGAGCCGGCAAGCTACGACGAATCGCCACAGCCATAAAAGGGCGGCGGCACTCCATAAAGATCCATAGAGTGTAGAGTGCACGTGCCCATCATCGAAAAAGGACTGTCCCAAAAAATGCTCCGAATGGACACCCTCGCAATCGAGGGAAGGGACACAGAGATTCCACCTCGGCATCACATTAACGAATTGGTAATCCCCTCTTTCATTTGACTTATTTCAAAAAAAGCATGTGTTTATGAGTACAGGTGGTTTGGCCAACTATACCAATGATGTCAGGCCAAAGCCGATAGGGCAATTCGGACTGACATCGATCTCGCACCGAGTCTCTGATAGGTTCTTGATGGCAATCGCCATGAAAATCAGATCCCTCCCCATGTGCAACCTGCGCGAGCTCGGGCTAATACGTTGAGTGCACAAGGTGCAGACGCTTTATACAAAAGACAGTGGATACGTCACCCGGAGGCGACTCTAACCTGCCCCGCCAAAAGGATGAAACCCCACGACAAATGCGAGACTAAAGTATTTAGCTACAAGCGACGAGAGGAGATCCCTCACCATCTGACCCATCACCGGCATTACCCTCGAAGGGATCAAAGGATAAGCAGAACCACATCTTCGGTCAGGCTTGGTCGAACGTGACAAAAGACTGCGGTAGGGCTCGCTCCCCAAAATGTCACCTACATGTCTCGCAGAAAGGAAGAACTACTCTTCCCCTTTGTTGTTTCCTTTCTTTTCTTATCGCTAACATGTATGCAGGCAATCAGCTGAGGCATTCGGTAGTTCTGAACCCCACTCAGGGATCCGTGGCCCCTACGGGGCCCACCGAACTTTCTTTCCTCAATCGGGGTTTTAACATGAAGAAGGTTCCGCCAACAAGATTATTAGTAGGGCTGCATACCCCCAAGAAGGGGATCCGACGAGATCGCAATCCTCTCTTCTAAGTTCCAATGCGGAATCATATAAGCACATCGGATAATCGGAGAAGTCACAACCATGTGGGCCAAAATCGTAACAGCGGGACGACATGTATTTACAACATATATTTTCTCTAAGCTATAAAGAATATTTTTAGGCATTCCACGCTTCGAAGAAGACTATTTTGGCGTATGTACAACAAAAACCTCTCCGCCAGATGTATCCGAGATACTCGAAGACTTAAAAAATTTGGTGCTAGGATGACCTCGGGGTCGAATCCGAGCTTACGAGAAGCGGTCTTCAGGTTTAAACAACTCAACTCGGAGACTGCCGCCAATCTCCATGTACTAGAAAATTCAAAATTGTAAGACCCTAGTGGGCAGCCTCGGTATAACCAGATCTATTCCACAAACTGTTAGACCTTAACAGGCATGAGAAATCCCACAGTTTAGGCTATACGTCACATTTGTAAGAATCCCTAAAGGGCATACCCTCGGTGTAGACGCCCAAAATTGCTGCTTGGGATAAAAAATGGCCACGGCCAAACGCATATGACTACGGTCAAAACAGATTATACAAACCAAATAACGTGACTTGGGGATGCCCGAATGTCGCTAAAAAATCCTCTGAATATACTTCAGAAAGAACCTATTAAAAAATAGGCTTCCCTCAACAAGCAAAAAATGAGTCCCGACCACGTCGGCTCCAAAATTGCAAGAGCGTCGATCTACTCGACCTATTGTTGATACCTAATTTTTCTCTATGTATTTTTATACTCAAAATACTTTCAAAATAGCATGTATATGCCTATATAAGTATCCCCAAGAGTTTTGGTATTTTTCTTAATTTTTTGAAGATTTTTTAGAATCAAGTTATTGTCTATTTTAACAGTGTAAAATCCCAATAATTATTCTCAAATTGTCATTTTTGTGAATCATCTATTCTGCACCCTTATATTTGCACCAAATATAATTAAGGTGATTTTTGGATATTTTTATAAATTTATTTGATATTTTAAGCTAAATTGTTCAAAATTGCAATTATAGCCTATGTTATAATTAACCGCGTTTTATAATTATAAAATTGCTCCAGATATTTTTAAATTAATGTTTATATGTTATCAATTAGTACTATGTTTTCAATTTGTTTGAAAATTATTTTTAACTATTTTAATTAATTAAAAAGAGGAAAAATGGCTATTTAAAAGCTAGCCCATTTCTATTTCAATTTTAACCACATTTGATCCCAATTTTTTAACCTCAATTCAGCCCAATTAGGCGACCCAATTACATTGTAACCCAATCC
>MU776758.1:33990-45259 GCA_026770625.1 Nicotiana glauca
GGTCTCTAATTTTTGTAAAGGTTTTATGACAATTATATTTAACATTCAACTTTGATCAAGGGCCGTTGGATCAATCAATATGAAGGGCTGAGATTTGACGACGTCAAAACGACGTCGTTTTGGGTTCAGGGTCTTGGACCAGGCATGGGGATAGGATTGGGCTGGTCGTTCAGGGGTATTTGGGCTCTAAACCGAACAGCCCAATTCCTTGTATTTAATTCATTTTATTTCTTTTGTTTATTTATCTTTGTTTTTATTTTATATTTTGTATTTTTTTTTTGTATTTTTTGATTTTGGTAAAAATAAAACAAAACCTAATTGAACTTATTTAACTCCTAAAATTATTTAAAGATCAACAATTATCAATTAAAATTTCCTAAGAACTATTTTTGTGATTTTCTTTAAATTTGTTCTAAAACAAATTGATACCTAATTAATACTAAAAATGCGAAATTAAATCCCTAAATGCAAATGCATATTTTGCATTTTCATATGAATTTTAATGCAATCAATTAACACAAAAATGCAACAAAATTCATAAAAATTGCAAAATCATTTTATTTGAAACTTTTGGAATAACTTGCTTAGGGCAAAAATCACGTGCTCACAGCTGCCCCTCTTTGCCCGGAAACACGAAGAGTTTTCGTGCAAAGACAAGTGAGCGAAAATGAGAGAGTTTTGCCCGTTCACATATTCCGTTTGAAGCATTTTGAAAGAGTTGACCGCACCCTGCTTCAGAGGTTGGCTACATATCCTGGGCTAAACAGGAATCGGTCAGTGTAGTTCAGGAGTGTCTGGTAGCTGGGACTACCAGGAGCTGTGATTGCACTGCTGTTGTTGATGTTACTGCTCGCTGAACTCCTTATTACACCATGTCAAGATAAAAAGAAGCTAGCCTAAGCTATGATCTATGAGTTACAAGAAATCCTATCTATGCCTTCAAACTTGCTCTTGCGCTGCCTTGAACTCGTATCTTGTGTTCTTTCATCGGGATTCTTGTTGTTGCCTTGGCGATGTTTTGCCATTCTTGATGATTCTTGATTACTACAATTTGAAATATATGTCCATTTTTCAGATGGGCTCCTGCTTACGACGCTTGAGAAAGGTATTCCCTTGTTCTTCAGGCGGGCTCCTGCTTGCGATGCTTGAAAGGTATTCCCTTGTTTTCCAGGTAGGCTCCTGCTTGCGATGCTTGAAAAGTATTCCCTTGTTCTCCAGGTGGGCTCCTGCTTGCAATGCTTGAAAATGTATTCCCTTGTTCTCCAGGTGGGCTCCTGATTGCAACAAAGTAGACAAACAAAGAAAATTTTCTGCCCCAGTCTGTTGACTGGGCATATCATGCTATCAGATAATAAAATTTAAAGGTTAAAATTTGGATTGTACTTCCCTTATTTTCCAGGTGGGTGTCTGCTTGCTGCATTTGAAAAGATATTCCCTTGTTCTTCAGGTGGGATCCTGCTTGCTGAATTTGAAAAATATTCCCTTGTCTCCAGGTGGGCTCCTGCTTGCTGATTTTGAAAAGTATTCCCTTGTTCTCCAGGTGGGCTCCTGCTTGCAATAAAATAGACAAACATTTTCTGCCCCAGTTTGGTGGCTGGGCACATGGGTGAGTGTTAAACTGAATTCTTTTACTAACTATTATAAGAATTTGAAACTGAACTATTTTAACAACTATTATAAGAATATGAAAGCTAAGTCCTATTATCCAGGGAGGTCCTGACAACTCCTAACAATTATGAACCTAAGTTATATCTTTCAAAGATATTACTTCCACTACATTGTTATCAAAGAAGTCTTAACTACTCTCCATTATCCAGGAAGGTCCTGACAACTTCTAGTTAAAAGGCAATTTTAACCTAAATATTATCTACTAAATGTACGAATTCTACTATATCTTGTTATTCAGACTGACCTTAAAACTACGTCCCATTATCCAGGAGGGTCCTGAAAACTCCTAATTGAAACTTATCCTAAACATGCAAACTTTAGAACGAACTTATATCCTTTATACTAGGTTATGTTTCTCATGATTGTTTTGACATTTAAACTAAGTCCCATTTTCCAGGAGGGTCCTAAGGATTTCCAGTCATACCTGTTTGGGTCCTGCATTTCTTTACGGAGGATTTCTCCGAAACTCCTGCCCCTGTTTCAATCAAAGAAAATCTTGTTAGTTTAAAATGTAGTGGTTGGTTTGTGGCCTTGAACTTTGAAGGTGGCCCAACATCCTCCATTTGTTGCATTGCATGAATTGTCGTCTCCCTCAATCCTCATGTCTCATATGAATCCCAAAGCATGTCTATTGTCCCCACTTCGTGATGTTTTTCTTGACTTAACCATTGATTTCGGCCTTGAGTTGGTTTTTCCTTCACTTACCATTCGACGACCTTGCTCGTTCATTGACTAACCACTTTCTTTGTAAACCTTAACCTAGAGAATACCTCTTCTTTGTTCAAACCCGCATCCCTTTATCTATTGCATTGCTCATGACCTGACATTTACCAAGCCCTTGTTTTCACATGAATTTCAAAGCACGACAATTCCTACCTACTCAAAGTGTACGTCGCTCCTTCTTGACTGAACCCACTAGCTCTGACCTTGGGGCCCATTGTTATTTCACTTGCCATGATAACTAACTTCCAATCGAGGACTTTGTTTGTTTATTAGTTAACCACTTTCCTTAAAATAGACAATATCTCTAATCCATTTCCCACCCTCTCTATCTTTGTTGCATTGTTCATGAGTTGATGTGTACCAAACCCTTGTATTTCGAATGAATCCCCCAAAGCATGTCAATTGCCACCCACTCAATTTGTATGTTGTTTTCCTTGATTTAACCATTGGCCTCGCTTTGCTCCTTCATTTGTCATGATAACTGATTTCCATTTGAAGACCTTAATCGTTCCTTGACTGACCACTTCCTTTGTCAGAATATACCTCTTTCCCATACTTCTATTTGTTGTATTGCTCATGAATTGACACTTACCAACCTTTGTGTCTCACATGAACCCTAAAGTATTTTAATTGTTACCAATTTCAGTGCATATGTTACTCTTTTCTGATCTAAACCACCGGCCTTGCCCTTGAGGTTTATTGTTCCATCGCTAGCCATGATAACTTTGATTTCTTTTTGGAAGATTTTGATTGTCATTGGTGTACCCTCTTTTGTCAATCCTATCACGGGGAATTCTTTTAATCTGTTTACCCTCGCCCTTCATTTGTGGTGTTGTTCGTATATCGAGTCTTTGTATTTCCCAAGGATCCCCAAAGCATATTGACTGCTGGCAACTCAATCATGTTTGATGTTATTTCCTGACTTATGACAAGTTGATGTGCTGGCCAGATCCCATTTTGTGCAATTGGAAAGCTTGGTGGCAAATTTTGAAGTCATTTCTTTACTTGTTATGACCCGACAGACTCAAGAAGAGAGAGTAAAAAAGGTGGGAAAAATAGAGTGAAGGAAAATGGAAAGAAACGATTCCTAACAAGAAAACTACAGAGTAGAAAACTATCAAATGTAGATACCGACTCTAGCGACCTTGACATGCACTTGCAGCAAATCTGATGTTCAGCTCTTGTTGCACCTTTTGCTGTGAAACTGGTCTTCAATATTTCCCTTGCCCGATATGATCCATCATCCTTAGTCGACTTGTGGTAGCCATAGGGTTTTCACCATCAAGCCTCTCTCATTTTGATTTTTCTCTCAACTCACTGTCGCCTTATGGTGCCCGCGAAGGTTTTCACCAATGAGACTCTCTCATTTTTATTTCTCTCAGCCTTCATTATCTTGGGGTACCCATGAGGGTTTTCATCAACCAGACTCTCTCATTCTTTATTTCCTTGAATTGGACTGAAGTGTTGCCCCCGATATAATTCACCTCTGCTCACTTGACTTGGTATCTCTAGAAGACTGATCGGAAGGTCTTTCTTTAGACCGTAATATGGCTTTTGGATGGCTTTTAGAAAGAAGGGTGTAGAGGCTCAAAATATTTCAACGTGGGTTCAAAATTACAAATTTCGGAATCATATTTCTTGCAACAACCGCAACTTCTGTCCCAGTTTCCTTTTTGGGAATTCTTGGATTTTTATTTTGCTGTGGCTGAACCTCACAGAGGCTGCCTACGTACCCTTTCGGGATCAAGTCAAACGTAGTTCAGGAAACTTCATTTGTTGTTGCGATCTTTCTTCCACTTTTCTTTTCTTTCTTTTCCTTTCTTTTCTTTCCTTTCTTTTCTTCTCTTTTCTTTTCTTTCCTTTCTTTTCTCTTCTTTTCTTTCACTATTTTTCTCTTGTTTATCCACTTACTTCCCCATTTGAACTTGCGAGTCTTATTAATGATTCCGAAAAAGGGGTATGCAAGAAAATAATCGAGGCTCAAAAAGGTAACAAAGGATAAAGTGTTTGGATAGCAGAATAAAATGCCTTCGTCATTCCAATCTTCAAAACATACCAAGTACATATTGTGCAATTAAACACCTTTTGATTGATTCATGTATTTGCCTTCTGTTTTTTGCCGATTCCTAGCACTATTGGGCAACAATCTCGGTACCATGAACGGTCCCTTTAGCCTTGGGTCATTCTTGCCTTTGGCTTTAAACCGATGAGGCATGATACATTTCCATAGTATTTCTTTATGTTCTATTTTCCCCCAGTTTCACTTGGTTCAGGCTTCAAAGTATTCTAATATATTCTTATTTCTTTCGAGTGCCCTTGCATCTTCAACATTGTTTCATTGCTAAACAGGCTGAGAATTATGCATGTCATGTCACTAAAATCAGCGTCAAAACAATTGTAAAATGACTAGATGAAATGACTAGAAATGGCAGGAAACAGAGAATTGCATTAGACTGATGGTGAAATGGTTGAAACAACAAATCAAGCAGACTAGATTAGTTACAATCTTTGAACAAACCTAGACAACACTAAACACGATATTATGACTAAACGAAGTAAAAGTGAAAGGATAGAAAGGTTTGAATCACAAGACAATGTCCAGATTACAACCCTGAGATAACCCGGACAACAGAAATGACACCAAAATAAACCACCAAAAACTCCACTCTTAGTTCACCAAGAGATGGAACGTCTTTTCAATCACCAAACTTGACAACTTAGCCACTGAATTTCACACCAAAGTTACTGGAACTTTCACAAGCCTTCATCACGTTGCTCTCAACAAACTGCTTTTGGGTTTCTTTTGCCGGCTCATTCTCACGATCAATCATTCCCACCATATGCGTCTCGTTACACATGGGAGATGGACTTTGGCTAGTGTTTACTGCATCTGGACTTTGCACGACAATGTCGCCTGCATCAATAAGCTTCTAAATTGCATTCTTCAACTTTCAACATTTCTCTCTGTCATGTCCCAGGGCACCTGAGCAGTATGCGCACCTTTGAGAAGAATCAAACTTCTTTGGAAGAGAGCTCGGCATTTTCATCTAAATCGGCTCTAACATATCCAATGTCTTTAACCTCTGGAACAGACTGGCATATGATTCTCCCAATGGAGTGAGGGTTTTCTTCTTCCGTAACCTCTCATTCTTAAATGCTGGATTGGGCCGAAAACCTGATCCGGGGTGTTTTTGGTAAGCTCGTGGGGTAGATGGGAATTTTGAGAAACTAGGTACTAGGAATATGATGAGAGACTTTAGAATTTCTGTGGAGAGAAGTAACGCCGGGAAGGATCATCTAATGCACAAGGATCACCACGGGGACGATGTCGAGGCTGGAAATGTCGATCAGGAGAACCTATTGGATCGTCTTTTCTGTTCCTCTTTCTTCCAGTGAAGCTTACTGGTACGTTCTGAATGGCTTCCGAACGATTCATGATTTTCCCTGACTTAGTTCCTTCTTCTACTAGCTCCCCCATTTTTAACACATCCTTGAAAGGCTTTTCGAGGGCCAGGATCAAATGACTGTAGTAGGTGGGTCCCTGGGCCTGTAGAAAAAGCTTGACCATTTCTTCTTCCATAATCGGAGGACTGACTCGAGCATCTTGCTCCCTCCATCTGTACCCAAACTCTTTAAAGCTTTCCTCTGGCCTCTTTTCCATTTTAGATAACAAGGAGCGATCTGATGTAACACTCGATTTACACTGAAAATATCGGACAAAATCTTGAGACATGTCGCCCAATGTAAGCCACTTATATTTACCGGTATACCAGTCCAAGGCTGCTCCAGTTAGGCTTTCACTGAAATATGTTATCATTACGTCGTCTTTCTCCCCAATAATCCTCATTTCGTTGCAATAGATCCTCAGGTGGGCCACCGGATCTCCATGCCCATCGTACAAGTTAAATCTTGGTACTTTGAACCCTGTGGGTATGCTGTCTTGGCTTTCCACTCTTTTCTTGTCCCTAAAGGACTGATCTGTGCTTTTCAACTTCCTGGGTACCCTATCTCGCTCTTCTCTTCCCGTAACCCTTTCATTTCTAGCATGAAGCTGCTCATCCCGAAAAATCTTCTTGTTTGAATTGAGGCTCTTGTGGTCACCCTCTGGGAGGTGATATTGGGTATTGTGAGCTTTGAGTGGGTATTCATTGTTTGGGGTAATGGATATGGCATGGGAGTAATTTCGGGGTGATGTAACTAAAGGATGAGTGATGGAGTTATTAGGGTAGTTGGAAAAATTGTGATAAACGGGTGTATCTAGGGAATATGGAGGATCATTTGGCACTGTGTCTGTAACTCGGGTAAGGGCAACATCTGGAAAAATTGGTGGTGGCGGGGGTGGTGCCTTCCCAGTCATCCAGGCTTGATACATATCTACCATGTGTTGTCTCAACATCCGCACCTCCTCGACCAACCCATCATCCCGTTCATCCACCTGCTGTCGGGTATCAATTCTATTGTTGTTTGCCATCGCCTTTTGTCCATGTGTTGTAACGAGGAATTACCGTTTTTTAAAACCACAAACCAACCACCCTTCTGGAATGACAAAATGAAGCTACTATGTTAGTGTTAGGGCATTTAGCATATTGATTTTTCTTTCCCCTTATTTTTCTTGGTTTTCCTCTATTTTCTTTTCTTTTTGCCTTTTTTTGGTTTTTCCTCTTTTTCCTTTTTATTTTCTTTTTCTTTTGGTTATGGTCGAATCCTACGTAGATTGCCTACGTATCATGACCCCGCATGAATCAGACCGAGCGTAGCTCTTGCAAGTTAATGCAAAAATAAAGAGATAATTTTTTGGGATTTTCAAATTTGTTTTTCTTGAAGGGAAACTTTAGAAGCAGACTCAAAATAACAAACTACAAACTAGATCAAGAGTACATCAAAGCTTCACATCCTGGAACCCGTGGGGCATTATTCGGCATCGCCACAGGCTTCCGCAAGACTGATAAGGTTTCAATGTCATTTGTGACTATTTTAACAAAACTGGCCATATAATGGCTTATTTGACAAAATGGTTATTTTTATAAAAAGTTTAAATGACCAAACTTGATTTTGCGGATACGGCCTTTCAGCACTTCCGAAAAGGAGATTTTAAGGCTGTGCCCGCAAACCGTTTTAAATTGACTCAGGGTGGCTATTCTTGTAAAAACGGCCTTCCGTCGTCCTTTTGAGGGACATTCGGCTTATTTTAAACAAGAATGACATCACCCGACTTATTTATAATAAAATTTAAAATTTGACATTTTTTTTTTGCTATTTTTTTTTGCAAAAGGGGTGGTTGGACCCGTCAAGGGTTGCCTACGTATCCCACACGTGGTGAGAATCAAGCCAGCGTAGTTCGGGCAAATTAACGAACTACTTTAAAACTAGACTCCTTTTTTCATTTTTATTTTTGGCATTTCAAAAGCAAATAACAAAACTACTTTCAAAAGCAACTCTTTTTCATTTTTATTTTTCATGGCCAGACAAACTATTTTCCTTTTCTATTTTAAAAAACAAGACAAAATAACGCCTCTTTTTTTCTTTTTCATTTTCAACAAAAATAAAACAACCTATTTTTTCCAAACTAAAATAAAGACTCTTTTTTTTTCCTTTGCTTTTAGTAAAACAAACTATTAAAAACAAAACATCTCCATTTTTTATTTTTCGAAATTTCGGCAGAGTTTCGACAGTATTTGGGCATCGGTTTTTCTAAAACTAAACAATTAATTCTTTACGCTGCTATATATATATATATATATTGTTTTTTTTCTCTTTTTCTCAATTTCACAAAATTCCCGATGTTCAAAAGCCGGTCAGCATGCGGGCCCGAGACAAATAAATGCAACACGTAAAATGGATCATGGTGGTCGTTTCATATCCGGTTACCTGTCCTAGACGGACCCAACCCCTGTGTTGAGTCCCCTAAGTCATATGCACGTGATGCAAATAAGCGCTCCTACTAGGGATCCGGCATGAAGTCAAGTTATTCTAGGTTCAAAACTTGGGAATGTGTTCTAGACTGTGTACCCGAGCGGACAACTCGAGTCGAGAAAGGGGCTACGTACCGGGGACCCGCGGGATCGTCCGGCTTAGTAACTTGTCCGGCCTCTTTCTTATTTCGAGGTATGACACTAACAGAATAGGGAGTCTCAACCAATAAGCACATCCCCAGAGGTGAGAAGAGAAGGGTTTCGGCACAGTTTATATACAGTTCAAATAATATCAAAGCGGTAAACATTTAGCACATTAAGCATAAACATGTAGGAAAATCAGATATAAAGAAATACAACAATTATTCCGAGCTCGAATTCTTAAACCCTGAACCGTAGTTCTGGGTTTGTTTCCCCAGCAGAGTCACCAGAGCTATCACACCTCCTTTTTCCGAAAGGCTTTACTACATCCTGGGGAAGGGTATAATAAAAAAAGAGTTTTTCCAATTAAAGGACAATCGAAACGGGATTCGTTATTTATTAAAAGATTTAAAGTCGCCACTTGGGATATTTATGGTATCCCAAGTCACCGGTTGAATCCCGAACCGAGGAAATCATGACTCTGTTAGCAGTCTGCGAACCAGAAATCCGGATAAGGAATTCTGTTAACCCGGGAGAAGGTGTTAGGCATTCCCGGATTCCGTGGTTCTAGCACGGTCGCTCAACTGTTGTAATTGGTTTTATCTGATTTCAATACATGTTCTATCCTATGTGCATTTTGTTAATAACCCGCTTTTATTATATATATATATTTTATTATTTTTTTAGGAATTGCAACATCGTGAAAATATATCTCGAACCACGTCGCACCAGTGCACCCGTGGCTTTTGACACATTTCGACTTTGTTGAGATTTGGATTTGGGTCACATAAATGTGCACCCGTATTTAGGAAGGTAATATTATTAACATACACGCCTAAAGCAACTACGCGTTGATTGTATTTGGGGAAGACTATGAAATTCGCTAAATGGCCCTCCCGAATTCTAAGTAATTTTAATGGCCAATTATTGAGGGCCCTGCCTTTTGTATTTTATTTAGCGAGGCTCGTCTCATTTATTTTAAAGGCTAATCTAAAGTAACTAGGATTTTCTAATTAATTTGTCCCTAAAGTAAAAGAAGATCCTAAATAATTATTTCATTTAACAAAGCCACATCTTATTAATTTATCTTGTAACTGCTGGCCCCGATGAACCAGGCTTACGAAAAGCCTAGTTCCATTTCAATTTCAGGCCTTAAACAGTCCAAACTGCGTGGCCCAAGCCAACTAACGGGTTAGACCTTATTGAAGAGGTCATGTGGTCGATTCCCTGAAGTGGAAAGACCAGGAGTTTTTTCTTTTACAACCAAAATTTACACACTTTGAACTGGGCCGTCCACTCTAGCTCTGAGGCCCAAGTAATTAACTGAACGGTATTAATAAAACCAAAGCAAGTATCTAATAAAGTAATCCAAACCTTCAACACTAGATTAACCCATGTTACTTATGTGGACTATTAACATACAAAATAATGGACATTTTTTAGATTAGCTTGGGAATAAATGCAAATTGATTTCCAATTTACTCGAATTTACACCTGAATTATTTTAATTCCGCTAACTTTCAACTAACCTTGTATTCATACATCCAAATTTATAAATCATTAACAATGCATTCATATATTCATGATAGGATTTCAAATTACTTTAACAGTCCAGTTAACTGAAGCTAATGTCCAATTTAATACTAATTTTCGAATCTAGCAATTCTTACAAAAAAAAATTCGAATGAGCAAAACTACTCTAACAGTGCACAAATACAAATATTATACAGTTATCTCAACAAACAACTTCCAAATGATAGAGTAATTAAAAAGGAACTTGCATCCAGCTTCTATTCAAACTCAAACTCATAACTACACCAACTCTTCACAGTCATACGAGATTAGAAGGTGTACCTGGAAATACAATGAGTAGAAGAAGGATCAGCAACAATAAACACAGCAACAGCAGTTCACTAATGTTTAGCACAGCTCAGAGAATAAGTCAACAGCCCAGAAATCTAGCAATTTAAAAAAAATCCAGGTAGAAATACCAACACAGACTCAACAGCAACTCGAATAACCCAATCAACAGGTAATTAAATCCAGAAATCAAATAGATGTAGCCATTGACACACCAGTTAACTCCCCAATCAGATCTAGTTCAATTTACTCTAAATTCTATCAAAATTCAGGTATCAACAGAAGCAAAGGAATTCGAATTTTTTTTTAGTTTTTTTTTGAAGTGAGCTAAAAGTTGAAATGAAACTAGAATTCAAAGTGACCTAAGGAGAATCAATCAAACAGTATTTTTTGATTTTTCAGGGTTTTTCTTCTGTTTTTTTAAATATTTTTTGGAGATTTTGAATTTTTAAATTGAATCTGAAAGTTCAGGAGCTTTTGGGGGAAATTTGGAGGCTCTAACTTGTGTATTAAGGTATGTGAATGCCCTTTTATAGGCAACTAAGGTGAACATCAGATTTTTTTGGATTTTCTATTTTTAGTCCCTCATTTCTTGACTTTCTACTCCAGTTACTACCACCACAATTATTAATACTTACACTAAGACCCTATTTGGAATGTTCTGGAAGGTTCTACCTTCATCTACCCTATTCCTATACCATTGTAAATGCCTATAGTACCCTTACTTGCATTCTATAATTACAAATTTGGCAAAATATGCCATTTTTGATACCTAAAACACCCCTGACCAACCCTTAGAATTACTAAACCCCAGCTAACTGAACAAACCCCCTATCCTTGGCCAAAACTAACTATAGTTAACTAAGAGGATAATGTATTCAGCTATATCCAAACAAACTACTTTTAACACTATTTTAATTAACACTAATTAACACTAGTATTGAATTAACAGCTAATAAACAACT
>MU776758.1:48644-60428 GCA_026770625.1 Nicotiana glauca
TAATACCTAAAATCATAATAGAACATATAGTAAAGAATCAGAAACTAAAACACTGAAACATGTATCAAGGCGGATTCAAAACAGATTTAAACAATCAAACAAAATAAAACTAAAAGCTAAAACAAGTACTGAACAAAATCAAAATCAAATCGAACGGAAACTTACTGATTTTTGGCCTTCGACTTGGCTAATCTTGAATTTAATTTCCAATTAGTGTTATATATCTATTTTGTCCAAAATAGACATATAACAATAATTGAAAACCAACATAACACTTGAAACCCTAAAACAAATTGACGACCTCGAACCCTAGATTTGAAATTTGGGGCGGCCTGGTGAGATTTAAGGGAAAATAACCCCATATTTGTGGAGAGGAGGATGAGGAGACTATCTGGTGAAAGTTTGGAGTCATTTGGGTGAATTTATGACTTGGCCGGATTTTAGATTTGAGATTCGAGGGAATTGATGGGGATTTGAGGGAAACGAGTTTGATGGTTGGAAAGAGGAGGTGAAGAAGGGTGTGGAGTGAAATTTTGGGGTCGATTGGGGTTGCGCCGGCGGCGGCGACGATTTTCGGCCGGCGACGATGGGGCGGAGGGTGGCGGAACCCTAGTGGGAATGCGACCGGCGTTATAAGGAGGGGGGGGTACGAGGAAGACCAGTTTGGTCTCTAATTTTTGTAAAGGTTTTATGACAATTATATTTAACATTCAACTTTGATCAAGGGTTGTTGGATCAATCAATATGAAGGGCTGAGATTTGACGACGTCAAAACTATGTCGTTTTGGGTTCAGGGTCTTGGACCAGGCATGGGGATAGGATTGGGCTGGTCGTTCAGGGGTATTTGGGCTCTAAACCAAACAGCCCAATTCCTTGTATTTAATTCATTTTATTTCTTTTGTTTATTTATCTTTGTTTTCATTTTATATATTTTTTTTTTGTATTTTCTGATTTTGGTAAAAATTAAACAAAACCTAATTGAACTTATTTAACTCCTAAAATTATTTAAAGATCAACAATTATCAATTAAAATTGCCTAAGAACTATTTTTGTGATTTTCTTTAAATTTGTTCTAAAATAAATTGATACCTAATTAATACTAAAAATGCGAAATTAAATCCCTAAATACAAATGCATATTTTTGCATTTTCATATGAATTTTCATGCAATCAATTAACACGAAAATGCAACAAAATTCATAAAAATTGTAAAATCATTTTATTTGAAACTTTTGGAATAATTTGCTTAGGGCAAAAATCACGTGCTCACATGGAGGATGATATGGATTGTTGTGTTATCTTCGAGGAGGAAGGGGAAGAAGGCCCTTCCATTCAAGCTGTGAACCAAGGAGAACGCCTCACCAATTGGTCAGTCAGGATCACCGGTGCCCGGAGAGCTTCGGTGTAGCAAGGCTAAACGAAGCACTATGCATCGCATTTTACTTTTAGTTGATTTTAACTTTCCGCATTGTCTTTACTTCTGAAAAGAGCTCCGATGTTTCGAACAGTTATGAATTTAATCAAAAGCATTTCCCAAGTTTATTTTTTATATCTCGCTCTTATTACTTTTCTCTATCATTTATTTTATTTTTACACAGCATTACTATTACATATCTTGATGATGAACCAACGACTGTGACTTGCAACGAGGCACACTGCAACAAACGGACATAGATTCAGAAGAAGATGAAATACCAGAAGAGGTTGTTAGGGAGGTCGAGAATTTTGAGAACAGGCCTAAGTCTAATTTGGACAAAACTGAGGTTGTTAATTTGGGAGATGTAGAGAACGTCAAGGAAACACGTATCAGCGTGCACCTGTCGCCATCAGAAAAGAAAGAGTACACAGAGTTCCTAAAAGAGTATGAGGACATCTTCGCATGGTCTAATGATGACATGACAGGTCTCAGCACATCCATTGTGGCTCACAAGTTGCCGACAGATCCGACATGCCCGCCAGTGAAACAGAAGCTCAGAAAATTCAAGCCAGACATGAGTCTGAAAATTAAAGAAGAAGTTACCAAACAAGTCAAAGCCAGGGTTCTCAGAGTGGTAGAGTATCCAACATGGTTAGCCAACATTGTGCCGGTACCGAAGAAGGATGGGAAAGTTAGAGTCTGTGTCGACTACCAGGATCTCAACCGGGCCAGTCCTAAGGATGACTTCCCTTTGCCAAATATACACATATTGATTGACAACTACTCCAAACATGAGCTGCAGTCGTTCGTCGATTGTTTTGCTGGATATCATCAGATATGGATGGATGATGAAGATGCAGAGAAAATGGCATTCATCACGCCGTGGGGGATGTACTATTATAGAATGATGCCGTTCGGTTTGAAGAATGCTAGTGCTACCTACATGAGGGCCATGAACACTATCTTTAATGACATGATACATAAAGAAATTGAGGTGTATGTGGATGACGTTATCATCAAGTCCAGGAAAGCTACAGATCACATGGAAGATTTGAGGAAGTTCTTCAACAGATTGAGGAGGTACAACTTGAAACTGAATCCCGCCAAGTGTGCATTCGGGGTCCCTACCAAAAAGTTATTGGGTTTCATTGTGAGTCGCCGAGGAATAGAATTAGATTCGTCAAAGGTCAAAGCCATTCAAGAGTTGCCACCGCCTAAGAACAAGAAGGATGTAATGAGTTTTCTGGGAAGACTCAACTATATCAGTCGATTCATAGCTCAGTCCACTGCCATTTGTGAACCCATCTTCAAGATGCTAAAGAAGGATGCCACCACCAAATGGACTGATGATTGTCAAAAGGCTTTTGACAGAATCAAGGAGTACTTGTCACTGCCGCCGGTCTTGGTTCTGCCTGAACTAGGGAGACCCCTATTACTTTATCTCGTAGTATTGGATGGAGTGTTTGGTTGTGTCTTAGGACAACATGATGAAACCGGAAGAAAGGAGCAAGCCATCTACTACCTTAGCAAGAAGTTTACCCCGTACAAGGCTCAGTATTCCTTATTGGAGCGGACCTGTTGTTCTCTGACCTGGGTAGCTTAGAAATTGAGGCACTATTTCTGTGCTTACACCACCTATCTCATATCCAGAATGGACCCATTGAAATATATCTTTCAGAAGCCCATGCCTACCGGCAAGCTCGCCAAATGGCAAATCCTGTTAAGTGAGTTTGACATTGTTTATGTTACCCAGAAGGCAGTCAAAGGACAAGCTTTGGCAGATCACCTCGCTGAGAATCCTGTAGGAGGAGAATACGAACCTCTAAAGACGTATTTTCCTGATGAAGAAGTAGCTTTCATAGGAGAGTATATTGCAGAATCCTACAATGGTTGGAGAATGTTTTTCGACGGAGCCGCAAATTTTAAAGGAGTCGGTATAGGAGCGGTCCTGGTATCACAAACCAGTCAGCATTACCCAGTATCCGCCAAGCTCAAATTTCCGTGCACCAATAACAGGGTCGAGTACGAAGCCTGCATCTTAGGGCTCAAACTGGCGATTGACATGAACATTCAAGAGTTACTGGTGATCGGAGACTCGGACCTACTCATACATCAGGTTCGAGAAGAATGGGTGGCCAAGAATTCCAAGATGCTCCCTTATCTACATCATATACAGGAGTTGAGGAAGAGATTCAGAAAGACGGAATTCCAGCATGTCCCCAGAATACAGAATGAGTTCGCCGATGCCCTAGCCACTTTATCGTCTATGATCCAGCATCCAGATACAAACTTTATTGATCCCATCCAGGTCAAGATTCACGACCAACCAGCTTATTGTGCTCACGTCGAGGAAGAAGCCGATGGGAAACCTTGGTTCCATGATATCAGAGAATACTTGACAACAGGAGAATACCCAGAGCTTGCCAATGCTACTCAGAAGCGCACGCTCCGGAGGCTATCCAACAATTTCTATCTCAGCGGAGGAATCCTGTATAGGAGGACTCTCGATCTGGGTTTACTAAGGTGTGTCGATGCCACGGAAGCAACCAAACTATTGGAGGAAGTGCACGCAGGGACCTGCGGACCACACATGAATAGTTTTGTTTTAGCCAAGAAGATACTTCGAGCAGGATATTTTTGGATGACTATGGAAACGAACTGTATCCAGTATGTCCGAAGGTGCCATCGTTGTCAGATACATGTAGATATGATAAAAGTACCTCCAAACGAGCTTACTGCAACAAGCTCACCATGGCCGTTTGCCGCTTGGGGAATGGATGTTATTGGACTAATCGAGCCTGCCGCATAAAACGGGCACAGGTTCATCGTAGTGGCAATTAATTACTTTACCAAGTGGGTTGAAGCAGCATCATACAAAGTAGTGACCAAGAAAGTTGTAACAGATTTCGTCCGCGACCGTATTGTTTGTCGGTTCGAAATTCCTGAATCAGTCATCACTGACAATGGTTCCAATCTTAACAGCGACCTGATGAAAGCAATGTGTGAGACTTTCAAGATCAAACATAAGAACTCTACAGCTTACAGACTGCAGATGAATGGAGCTGTAGAAGCAGCCAATAAGAACATCAAGAAAATACTAAGAAAGATGATTGAAAGGCACAAGCAGTGACACGAGAAATTGTTGTTCGCCTTATTAGGTTATCATACCACAGTTCGCACATCAACCGGGGTCACTCCCTACATGATGGTTTATTGTACAGAGGCGGTCATTCCCACCGAAGTAAAAATTCCCTCCTTAAGAATAATACAAGAAGCAGAGTTAGATGATGCAGAATGGGTACAAAATCGCTACGAGCAATAGCCCTTATAGATGGAAAGAGAATGAATGCAGTTTGCCACGGTCAATTATATCAGAACAGAATGTCCAGAGCCTTCAACAAGAGAGTTAAGCCAAGGAAGTTCACGCCAGGGCAGCTGGTATTGAAGAAAATATTTTCGCATCAAGATGAAGCCAAGGGAAAATTCTCTCCTAATTGGCAGGGTCCGTACATGGTTCACCGGGTTCTAACTGGAGGAGCCCTTATTCTCGCAGAAATGGACGGAGAAGTCTGGTCGAAGCCAATCAACTCAGACGTAGTAAAGAGATACTACATTTGATCACATGTTTTTCTTCATGATGTAATTTGAACTACGTCTAAGCTGATTCCCGTTTAAGAGGGGATACGTAGGCAGCCCTATGGGTTCGGTCACATTTTAATAAAATTTCCATCTTCCCCCGCTATTGGAACTGTGGTAGAATTTTGAGGAGGACCCTCAAAATTCCGAAGTCAGTCGTCAGTTCTCTCATCAGCACCAACCTAGTAAACTGGGGCAGAATTTTAAGGGGGATCCTCAAAATTCTAGAATCAATCTGTGTCCAGTCATTCTACACAGCCGTCAGCAGCGCCAGTCCAGTAAACTGGGGCAGAATTTTGAGGAGGACCCCCAAAATTTCGGGACAAGCGAGGTTTCCGTGTCTTGAACACGTTGTAGTTGTCGGTTCATCCAAAATAAAATCATTTTCAAAATATATACTTGCGTTATATTTACTGAATCATGCATAGATATCACTTGCATCGCCGTCGTTTAGCAATGCTACCCCAATGATACGTGACGTCAAAAGTCAGGGGATACGAACTAAACTTTCCCCTCTACTGAACTCACGATTTTTCTTTGAATGCAGGCACCCCAGGTCGCAAAATTATTGAGTACATTCACACACTCGTACTCTTCAGGATTGAAGAACAATTGCTCATTCGCAAAGTTACTATCTACACCTAACATCCCCAGCAGCCACGATATCATAATCAGTTGTTAGCTAAGAAAATCTCATCACTATTTACTCCTTACATTATCTGCATTTTTTGCATAAGGCTACTTACCCGCCATTCGAGACTAAGCTCTATCTCCATCTGCATTGCATAAGGCTACTTTTCTGCCTTCCGAGGTTAAGCACTACCTCCATTCTGCATAAGGCTACTTATCTGCCTTTTGAGACTAAGCTCTGTCTCTATCCGCATTGCATAAGGCTACTTTTCTTCCTTCCGAGGTTAAGCACTACCTCCATTCTGCATAAGGCTACTTATCTGCCTTTCGAGACTAAGCTCTGTCTCCATCCGCATTGCATAAGGCTACTTTTCTGCCTTCCGAGGTTAAGCACTACCTCCATTCTGCATAAGGCTACTTATCTGCCTTTCGAGACTAAGCTGTGTCTCCATCCGTATTGCATAAGGCTACTTTTCTGCCTTCCGAGGTTAAGCACTACCCCCATTCTGCATAAGGCTACTTATCTGCCTTTCGAGACTAAGCTCTGTCTCCATCTGCATTGCATAAGGCTACTTTTCTGCCTTCCGAGGTTAAGCTCTACCTCCATCCTGCATAAGGCTACTTATCTGCCTTTCAAGACCAAGCTCTGTCTCCATCTGCATTTCTGCATAAGGCTACTCTTCTGCCTTCCGAGGTTAAGCACATTTTCTGCATAAGGCTACTTATCTGCCTTTTGAGACTAAGCTCTGTCTCCATCTGCATTGCATAAGTCTACTTTTCTGCCTTTCGAGGTTAAGCTCTACCTCCATCCTGCATAAGGCTATTTATCTGCCTTTCGAGACTATGCCCTGTCTCCATCCTGCATGGTTGAAATATCGCCACTTTTATTTTTTTCGAGCGGCTGAAATAATGCCACCTGCATTTTAAATTCTCGCTCTGGCTGAAAGATCGCCACCCTTGTATTCATTTGGCTGAAGGATTGCCACCTTTTTATGGGCTGAAAGATCGCCAACCTATTCAAAGGCGTCATAGTTTGGAGGCACCATCTGCATAGCCTGAGAACGTCATTTCATGGTCTGCGAATCTTTACTTTATGCTCTTTATGGCTTGGGACATCATAGTCTGAGGACGTCATCCTAACCATCCAAAGGCATCATTCATGGTCCAAACGGGAACTTGCATCATGTTTAAATTATGCACAATATACACTGCATCGCTCATTTACAGGTACACTGTCTAGCAAATAGCCGTCTCAGCGGGAGCGCTCCCGCTCCGGTTCTCCGCAACCAGTTCGACTTCGTAACCTTTCTCAAACTAGACCATTGCGTCCATTTTCCTAATCCCCATCATTGGTTCCTGAACTACATATGGCCTGATTCCTGTAAAACCAGGGATATGTAGGTAGCTCAGAAACCAGAGCGCGGTCAAATTCTTTTGCAATCGCCGATTCCGGTCAAAATTGGCCATCTTATCTTTACCAGACAACTCTTTCATCCTCCTCGGGTAAAGAGGGGCAGCGGTTGATACCCAATTTTTTCCTATGTATTTAATATTCAAAATACTTTCAAAATAGCATGTATATTCATATATAAGTATCCCCAAGAGTTTTGGTATTTTTCTTAATTTTTTTGAAGATATTTTAGAATCAAGTTATTGTCTATTTTAACAGTGTAAAACCCCAATAATTATTCCCAAATTGTCATTTTGTGAATCATTTATTCTCCACCCTTATATTTGCACCAAATATAATTAAGGTGATTTTTCAATATTTTTATAAATTTATTTGATATTTTTTTAAGCTAAATTGTTCAAAAATGCAATTATAGCCTATGTTATAATTAACCGCATTTTATAATTATAAAATTGCTCCAGATATTTTTAAATTAATGTTTATATGTTATCAATTAGTACTGTGTTTTTAATTGGTTTGAAAATTATTTTTAACTATTTTAATTAATTAAAAATAGGAAAAATGGCTATTTAAAAGCTAGCCCATTTCCATTTCAATTTTAACCACATTTGATCCCAATTTTTTAACCTCAATTCAGCCCAATTAGGCGACCCAATTACACTGTAACCCAATCCCTTTACACGTTTGTCCAACCTGCCCGTTTTCGTCTTTTAATCCTGGCCGTTGATCATTTTGATCAACGATCCTCATCCTTTCCTTCCTTTTTTAATTCCTAATGACTTAACCTAACCCTCATTTCCCTCAAATCAGCCGCCCCAAATCCCCTCTCCTCTTAAACGCTCTCTAAACCCTAACAGCCCACTTTCGTCTCCGATCAAAAATACACTGGCGTCCATGGATTCTCAGGCCATGGACGACCTATATTCTCTCCCTTTTCACCCCAAGCCATGATTGTTCGAGCTTTCAAGGCTCAACCTTCAACAGACCTGTTCAGGTCCTCCGCCGACCTGAGCTCCCCTGGCTTCTCTGGCTCCATTCCGGTGTGTTCGAGCTCTGAAAACTTAGTCATGGTTCAGATTCGTTTAGAGACCAGACCATTCCAGGCCTTCTCGTCTCTATGGTTTCTGAGAAACCCTAAAAAGCTTGATTAGAGGTTTTTTTTCCTTATCTTCTTAGATCTGTAGCAGATCTATGCTCTATTCGGCTTTTTTTAACGATTTTCCCTAATTTTCCCTTTTAAAATTAGTCTGTTCAAATTAGGGTTTTCAAAATCCTAAAACGATTCTTCTTCTTCTTCTTTCTTTATGCGAATTTGTGTGTTCATGCCATGTTTGAGGGGTTTTCGTTTGATTCTTAATATGCATGTCTCTCTGCCTTTGTTCTATTACTACTTCTACTGATTTTTCTACAAGCATGTTTATACGCCTATCTTGCCTACTGAAAGTGTTTACTTTTACTGAATCTATTTGGGTTATCGAACTTGCTTCTTTCACTGTTTCCTAAACTCCTATGGCATTTCTTTTCTGAACTGGTTTGAGTTTTAGTTTTCCTAAAACTTGTTCTTACAAGCTTTCATTCTACTGCTTTTGATTGCTACATGTGTCTATGATTCTTGCAAGCTTTTGGTTCTAGGGTTCTACCCTAGAAACCCTAGGCTCTCAAACTCATGCTGAGTTCATAGACTAAATTGGAAACCTGCTTTTCTTTTGCTTATGATTCAAAATTTTTTTTATGCCGATCTCTTCTCCTTTGCTTGATGTTAGCATGCTTATATACGAGGTTTTTTCTTCTGAATTGATTCTCTTAGCTTGCGATAGATTTCAATCCCCTTTTACTAAGGCTTAATTGATTTGCTACTGATTTTTTACAACTCAGCCTTTTCCCTATTTTCCTGACTAAGTTCATTCAAGGTTTTGAATTTCTGACTGTTTGATTATTTTATTTCCTTATTCTTTCAAAAAAAAGTGTACTATAGTTTCCTACCGTAAATAGATTCTGTGTGCACTTGACCTTTATTATGTTACTCTGAAAGGTTTTCCCTTCCTTAATTACCACTCCCGTTTAAAATCAAATCCCTTTGACTAAGAGAAATTTTATTTGATTGACTGAGATTTTATTTCCTTGCCTTCTTGTCTACTCGTTTTTGCACTATAAAAGCTCACAACACACATGAGTTTTTACGGACAGACACACACATAAAAAGTTTCAAAAAACAGCTTTACACAATCACTCGAACACAATTCTCACAAATTCTTTCTGCACCTTTGCAATACACTACTACTCTCTACTCTTTACTCTCTACTTTCTACTACTACTACTACTACTCTCTATTTTTTTTTCTACTACTGCTGAGCACTCTGCTCCTTTCTCTCCTGCTGTATGAATCACCTGGAGTTCCTCTGAACTCCCAAGTACTTGTTGAAGTTCCTTGAGTTTGTTCCTGTTGACTTCCTGGCTGTTTGTTTGCTGTTGCTATTCTGCTGTTCTAAAACTTGCAACTGGTATGTTTTCCTAGTTAAATAGAACCCTCTTTATTATATGTTCACTCCTCCTCTTCTACACTTCTTTCCCTATATGTTTACTTATGCTTTCCTGCGTTATGTGATTACATTCAAGCATGCTATGCCTCTTTCTTTATGTTTTCAATCTGTTATGCTTTTAATCCCTTCCCCCTATTCCCTTTGTATGTGAGTATTATCCTGAATCATGGCAGCACTTTGAATTGCTGTCTGTGATCCAGAATTAGACTCCCCTGAGTCTTTACTCAATTGCTTTCCCATTCCCTCTCCCCTTTATGTGCTGAGCCCTAATTTGGGTCTGGTGGTGTCCTAATCACCATTCAGACCTGAGTTTGACTCTCTAAGAGTCTGCTCTTATTTGTTTGAATCTAAGCAAGGGGTCAGGGGTGTGCCAGTCTATACCATGGCTGGGTATGACCACCTCCTGCTGTGGTTCCTCCCTCACTTTGCACTTACTCCTAGTTCTTAAGTTCTACCCCCCTTTGGTAAGCCATGCTTAGGGACCCTGGAGTTCCCTCTGAACTTGGATGCCTGAGGGCTGGTAATTCCACACTTGCACTATTCTGTTACAATATTCACTCTTCAGAGTGTAAGCATTGCCTGGGCTCTTGAAGCTCCTTGGAACTTTGAAACACTCTAAATAAGAGAAGGCCTTGGAATCTGGAATTCGGATTTGGTGAAACACATGTTATTGGATATCGAGATTGCATTAGGCCGTTTGGATCCAGCTACGGGTCATGATGTATTTTTTTTACTTTCTTTCTTCTGGTTCTATAATAATTCTGTATAAAAGAACTCGGGGGTATATTAGTAAAGGGTATGGGAGGGGTTTATATTTGCTTGCATGTGTTAAAGGGTAGATACCATGCGTATAGGATCAATATTGTTGTTTAATTACTTAGATACCATGCTCATAGGATTCATGTTGCAATCCAATCATTTAGATATCATGCCTATAGGGTTTTAATGTTTGAACTCGACCACTTAGATATCGTGCCTATAGGTTTAATACTTTAAATCATCTAGAGATCATGTCTATAGGCTTTGCATTCTTTTTCATTCACGCATATAGAAATCATGCCTATAAAAATGCATAAAAGATAGGCAAACAATAGGGTAATCCAATACTCGCCTTCCTTAAACGCTTAAAAATAGTAATGAGTCAATAAAACCAAAGTAGATATCCTTCCTATAGGATCTCAAGTTCGCCTAAAGTTACATAAGTAGTAATCTGATAATTATTTCAACGTTTTCAACAAAATTCGTCCCAAACCTGCCTGGAACTTTCTAAACTTGCGTTTCTATCTCTAAAATCGTTTTTCCAACTCTCTGTCTGAACTTTTATTCATGAAGTTACTTTCAAAATAGTTTTCAAACTCCCTCTTCCTTTTATAGCACTTTACTTCTGAAAACTCTACTGTACATTTCCTTAAACAGTTCTGTCGATTTTCGAAACCTTTCTGAACTTCTACAATTTCCAAGCTTCTGCTTTTTCCAAACTTTTCTGCATTAGGCCCTTAATCAATAATTCATTAAAATACTCCAATTCCTAACAATTGGATCCGAGTTGCCTAATGCAGCCCTTTTATCTAATTCTATATGTTAAACTGGTCCGTCCACCGCTTAAGTTTTAATTTTAAGACCAAACCAGTATGTGTAAGACATGCTAAACTAAGTATTATCTGACTTACGGGGTTTTATGTGAGCCTTGAATGTTTGTTTGTCAATTCCCTTTTTTTTTTATTTGTTTTGGTTGCGAAACTAGTATTTTTTCCTTTTAAACCCCATATATGCCTCTACCCCTTTCTTTCCCTTTAGGATTAAAAGTCCTAATACCCTGGGACTGATAGGTTGGGACGGGTACTAGCATGCAATAAGTAAACGAGACTAATCGCCCTTAAATACCTTAACGGAGTGGGAAGGGTAGAATATGGATATGATGACTAGTGCGTTAATATCTCGTGTGAGAATGATTGCTGGGTATTGCATCAAAGTGATCCATATTATATTTAAACCTAGGACCTCTTTTTCTCCTTCTTTATTTATTGATGTTTTCTTAAATTAATGTTTTCTTCAACTAAGCTTTTTCTTTTTCAAAATCACTTGTGTCTTTCTTCTTTCAAAATTTTCAACTTGTTTATACTTCCTATGTGCAAACTTTGCTTGTTTATT
>MU776758.1:60990-73045 GCA_026770625.1 Nicotiana glauca
GGGGGGGGGGGGGGGAAGGGGGAGTCAACACCTATGAGCTATGAACCGTACGAGGTGTACAAAACATCGCCGACTACGACTTGAAATCGAGGTTCTTTCAGAACCGACGACGGGTCAAGAAAAAATATTTAAAAAGACCTTAACGAGCAGAAACAAAGCCTACAAAAAGCCCTCGAGAAAAAATAGCGTAAGAGCCATTGTCGCCAGCTAAGAAAGCCTATGGGCCTTATATTAAAAGGTCTCTGCGACAATACAGCATAAAAGGTCTCTACGATCGTGCAGCGTAAGAGCCATTATCACTAGCTTGAAAACTGACAACTTGAGGATTAAAGCAAGCTCGAATCGTAACCCAATTCGGAGACTGGATCCAAAATAGTTAACTAAGCAAGCCTACAGGCCACATATTAAAAGATCTCAATGACCAAACGATAGAAAAGCCACCATCGCTGGGCGGAAACTCAATGAGATATGAGGGTCGATTATAGCTCGAGTCGCAACGCGACTCGGAGACTGGAACCAAAAATTATAATACATTTGAGGGTGCGACACCGATGCCACTACTGCCTACTGAAATCTCCCAAAAATATAAGGGCCCATTACAGCCTGAGTCGCAACGCGACTCGGAGACTGGAGCCGAAAAAATTGCAAAATGCGTAAAGGTACGGCATAAATGCCACTATCACCGGCCGAAAAAATCACGAAAGATTAAGGGTCGATTACAGCTTGGGTTGCAAAGCAACTCGGAGACTAGACCCAAAAATTATAGCATGCCTAAGGGCACAGAATAAAAAACATTATCGCCAGCCCGAACGAGTGCAAGACTCGAAGGTATATTGAGATCTAATCGGATCCTAACTCAGAGACTAAACCCGAGGACAATTCAACCGCAATATGCCTAAACGCACAGCCCAAACGATACTATCGTCATCCAAGACAAATCTCTAGGCCACACGCCCACAAATTCATTTCAACCTAGGAGCACAAAGGGCCATCGCCCTCTGCCCATGCAGTCAAAAAAGAGCCAAAAAGCCAATTAAAGCTCAAGTCGCAACACGACTCTGGGAGTAGATCCTAAAATAGTCTACGCGATTGAAAGAAACGATAGAAAAAAGGTACAAAAGGAATAAAGCTTTAAAATTCTTCTCGTATTACATGCGCAAAAAGGCATTCTCCATCTACAAACACGCCCTGCGTGCACTGGAAATAAAGCTACAAAACGATGGAATCTATATTCTATGCCAAAGGACTACAGCTTGTCAAGTTCTCCCTCCGCAACGTCAACAAGAAGTGACCGAGCTTCACACTCATCCGCCCTTGTTCGAGCTAATTCCTCCGAGAGAATGAAGCCCCTCGCACTAACCTCCTCGAATACCTCCCTACGGGATCGACTGCGAACATATTCCTCAACCGTCTTCTCACGAACGAGGGCTCGCTTCAACTCAGATTGGGTGTCAGCAGCATCCTTTACGCAAATCGCCATCTCACGATTAGCCTTGGTTTGGCTTAATGTCACTTTTGTCGGGCATCTATATCTCGGCTCTGACATTTGAGAGATCAGACTCAAGTCTTCCGATCATATCTGCCTAAATTTGGCATTATCACGGGTCAAGTTGAGTTGGACCTCGAAGGCACCTTAGCCGAGGCAATCATCTCCTCTAGAGCTTGATCCTGCACTTGAGCCCTTAGCTCCTCGCAAGCGGCCCTAACGCGGTTTACATCTCCTTTAAGGTACTCCAAGGCCTCCGCCTTTTTTCTACAACTGATACGGTAAGAGGAAATTAGGCTTAAGGTTATATAGAAACGAAGCACGCACTACAGGAAATTACCTGCTCCATCAAATAGCTCTCATAGTTTGAGCTTCGGTACGCCTCATATCTCTAATGCTGCAGCTCAACTTCCTTCTCCTTGCAAAGAAGCCTAAGGGATTCTCCCTCATCCAGAATTCTCTAAAACTTGGCCCTTTGACGGAACAACTCGAACTTAAGCCTATCACAGGCCTGCGAAGGAAAGATTCAATGAGAGGAGGAAGATGTGGGATACAAGGAAACTGTGCACAAACTCACCACAAATTGAAGATGATGGATTTCCTCCAAATCAGAACACGCTCCTATTGATATTGCCTATGCGACCCCAGAAGAGTCGGCCTCGAGCACGACGTGCTCGCTCAAAGGAGTCGTTGGCCGAGAACAAGGCGCTCCGGGAACAGCAGACTCAGGCAACACCCCGTCCTTAGAAATGCGAGCCCGACCAGCACCGCCAAAGGCTCCTTCGCATTGCGAGCTCCGATCCCTCTTATTAATGTCATCCTTTGGCTCGGAGGCCGACAACTCCATCTCCTCTCTGGAAAAGAGTTGCCTCGCCCCATATCTACAGACGACGAATCAAATATATACAAGATCGGAAAATGTTATCTCGAGTATACGCCAGCAGGGGAAAAGCAACGTACACACGTACCTTGATGTTCTACTCTCCACCTGATGTGAGACATAGCTCGCCACTTGCGTTCGTCGCAAAATGAATGGGTCACTAGCCTCTGAACCCAGCCGGGATGATCATGGACTCTGCTTGGCATCCACGAAGTTGCTGCAACAAGGGAGATAACATTGTTATTTAGTTGATTTTTGCTCTGAGCAAAATCTAGAAGAGCGACAAAGCTTCTCACTCACGTGTATGATTCCACCCTTCGGGAAATGGAAAAAACTCCACAGGAGTAATATCGGTTGTCCGGGCTTGGACAAACCAACTGGCCCACTCTTGGTCTTTTCCCTCCTCGTTGTGAACACCTCGTTGTGAACAACAAAGGGCGTGGACGAACGACCCCTCAGGGTTAACAGGCCTCGATGATGAAAAGGCCGATATAGCCTGATGAGATGATTGAGCGTGAACTCAAGCTCGGCTTTCTCCCCGAAGAATCTCATCATCAGCACCATTCGCTAGAGTGACCGATGAATCTGTGCCAAGGTAACCCAATACTTCAAGCAAAAGTCAAGCACAACCCTATCAAGGGGACCAAATGCAAAAGGATATAGGTGCACATTCAAGAACCCACCAGTTGATTTCCGCGATGCCTACATCTGGGGAAAGCACCCGTAGTGTCACCCACTCGCTCCACCCGCAGTATTGCCTCGCCACCTCCAGGTGTTCCTCTCTTATCAAGGACGCTATCTCTAGAGCAAAATCCTACGATTCTCGAGCGCCGGGTACAACATTCTCCGCTCTTTGCCATGTTGGTCCCAAAGTGGTCGCCATGACTATGGTAAAACTGACAAAATAAAGTAAGGGCAAGCACCAACACTTTTTGCATTTTAAGAGATAAGGAGCCCTATGCTGAAACAGGAGTACATATACCGAAAAATAATGAAGTCTCGCAAAAAAGCCGAAGCCACCCCACTTATATGCAAAAAGCAATGGCGAGTTGCCTACTCGAGGTAAACTCTGGAAAGCCATTAGCCTCGATACAAATCAACGAATAGATACCCGATCCAAAAAAAACATCCCTAAACAAAAGTCAAGACTCGAGGGGCCACGCGTATTATGTCCATGCTCGAGGCAGCATTTTGCATCGGGAGCCCCCGACCCCAAGAAGCAGGGCCTCGATGAGCTCCAAAATGCCGGTATTAGATGCAAGGCAAGTGCCTGATCTTGTGATCCCCCCTCCAGAGGAGTAAAACTCAGAAGCTCTAATCACCAAAGCTCCACGAGGTCCCAAAGAAGCGCCCAAACATAGGCAAATTCCTCAGCGGAAGCCAACCTTATACTTTCTAAAATGGTTATCTACATCAAGATCAACAGGGCCCCCCGGGCACCCGAAGATGACCTTCATCCGGGATAACATTCCCGAAGGCCCCGGAATTTGACGCATGATCTCCAAACAAATTAGCCGACCTCGACAGCTTGAACTTATCCAATCGGTCCACCATCAATCTGAAATACGACAATAAGGTTAGGGGAGAACCATGTCGATCAGCTGGAGACTAGGACAATCTCTCACGGTAGACATCAATAGACAACAAATAAAAGAAGGCATTCAAAGAGCCCCGAAGGGCGTAAGAGCATACAAATATAAAACAAAGTAAGGGAAGCAGAAGTCAGCAAAATATATTCTTATTTATGAAAGATTTGTGAACAGTAGCCCCCGAGGGATCATTACATACAAATTATGAAGGCCACAAGAATCTAAAATTAAAGAGGAAGAATGGGAGGATGTATATGTAACGAAACCCGGGCGCTCGATCCGCCCTCGAGAGTCCATCTCCGGTATCAGCATCCCTGGGTGCCATACCCTCGAGCACATATCCTCGATGGTGACTCCTTCGACCTCTACCTCCCATAGGTTCCCAGCTCAATGCCCCAAGGGATCTCTACCGGAGAAGGCAAAGGAGAGGAAAATAAGGGGACACAGAGGAGGCAAAGAAAAGAGACATGGCCGCTGAAGCCAAAGCGTGAAGATTCGGCGGGCCCCCACCTCAACAGCCGGTGGTTCCACTTTATCCCTTGGGAAAAAAGCCCTAAGGATGAAGTGCCACACCAGGCTCAGGTAGAAAAGTGAGCAGCGGTGCATAATCCGAATAGCCGTCTATGCAAAATGGAAACCGACTCCCCATCCATCACCATCTAGGTCCAATAGCAGTGGCAACATCCAACATGCTGACGACCACAATAGTATCAAAATGGCATGCTTATGTTCAACAAAGGGAGGCCCCGGCAGAAGGCCACGATGTAGTCCAGAGGAACTCCTCTGAACAACCTTGAGATCGGAAGCTTCTATCATGAGATGGGGGAAAAAGAATTGAGATGGGAAAAATAATTAAGAGTCGAGCATGACAGCACAAGTATTGAGATGGGAAAAAGAATTCCAAAATGCCCTCATTTATAGGGGAAAAATGACACAATCATCGAGGCTCTAGAAGATTGACCGGCGAAGGAAATTATTGCTTCCTACGAAAAACGAATCGACAATAGTACTTTTTCCTTAAGGAGCGAAAATGACAGAGTATTGAGCAGGAATCTATGAGATACATTGTTTATTGCAAAAGATTGTGCCGCGATCTGAATCGCCAGCATAATGTCACCAAAAGGAGCTCGAGGAGTCAAGTGTCAGAATCATTTTCCATCACTTTGATATGGGAAACGCGGAGACTATCTGGGTGAAAAAATCAGAAGACTTGATTTTTTACTGTTAAGACACTCCGGAACTTGCCTCAATACCCCGAGGATAGGAGGTTGCGATCGAGTTCTCGGTCTCGGGGCTCGTCGGAGCCTATTCGGGAGAAACATGGGCCAAGGTTAGGATAGAAGGAAGAGCCCCCTAGGCACATGGCTACGCCTGATAGGCCCGGCCTATCTAGAGCCTACTGTGAGGCTTGCATCAAGCCGTCCCATCTTCATACTCTTGTAATTAATACATATGTACTTGTAGCCGAGTTCCAATCGCCTATATAAGAGGGACTCCCCTACCTTGTAAGGAACTGATGTTGCTACACTTCTCCACAAATGTAATAATCTCTCTCTCTTTCTCTCTCTCTCTCTCTCTCTCTCTCTCTCTCTCTCTCTCTTCTAAATTGTCTATCTTCATCGGCCTCGAGGTCACCTTAGCATTTTATCGTCTTCTCATTTGTTCTTCGTTACTTTGCTCAATATTGATAATATGGAGCCTTAGCTATATTTTTGTTTGATATCCCCTTCCCAACTACCCTTGATAGCCTGAGATAGCCTCGAACCTCGTCCCCAAGGTGTCTGCAGGCCGGTCTTACGCCCGAGCAACATCCCCCTACTAGTTCAATTACTGCCTTGCTTAACTCGCTTTTCATCATTATGCATCACGTTTTAGCGCTAATACCCTAACAAACTAGATCGAGAATAGATCATGTATTTTTAGAATCCTATTTACAAATTTAATTATTGTTACCGTTTTCACGGTAAACAAATACATTGTCTTTGAAGAAACGGGGAAAGAACCTGCTCATTATTCAGATTTATGTGGATGCCATCATATTTGGAGCTACATCTGACTCATTATGTGAATAATTTGCTAAACTCATGGGAAGTGAGTTTGAAATGAGTATGATGGGGGAGCTGAATGCCTTCCTGGGTCTTCAAGTAAAGCAGTCCATAAAGGGAACGTGTATTAGTCAGTAGAAATACATCAAAGAATTCTTGAAAAGGTTTGATATGGAAGCATCTAAGGTGACCGATACCCCTATTGCTATTGCTACTAAGCTGGACATGGATGATTCTAGATAACCTATAAATCAAACAATGTATATGGGAATCATTGGATCTCTACTCTACCTTACTGCCAGCAAGCCAGACATTGTATTTAGTGTGAGATTATGTACAAGGTTCCAATCAAATTCTAAGGAATCTCGTCTGAAGTCTGCTAAGAGAATTCTAAAATATTTTAAGGGAACACAGAACCTAGTTCTGTACTATCCTTCAGGTGACAATTTTAACCTTATTGGTTATGCTGACGCTGATTATGCAGGCTATCTGGTGAACAGGAAAAGCACATCTGGAATGGCTCATTTCCTTGGGTCATGTTTTATCTCATAGGGTACAAGGAAACAAAACTCAGTAGCTCTCAACAGTTGAAATAGAATATATTGTAGCTGCCTCGTGCTGTGCTCATTTACTGTGGATCAAGCAACAATTGGAAGATTTTGGTGTATACATTAATTGTGTACCGCTTCTATATGACAACACCAGTTCTCTCAACATGGCAAAGAACCCAGTTCAACATAAGAGAACCAAGCAAATTGATGTCAGACATCATTTTCTCTGGAAAATATTGAAAAAGGGTCTTATTTGTATAAGATTCTGTTGCACAGAAGATCAAATTGCAGATATCTTCACCAAAGCTCTGAGCAGGGAACACTTTGAGAAACAGGATGGCACTGGGTTACTTAAACCTCATTGAGAACTTGGTTCTGCTGACATGACTATGATAGTCACACTAAGGTAAAATTGGCTAAAGTGTTTTCTGATTAGGCCTAACTCACAATCTATACCATTGCAGTAAACATGCATGATGATCATAGAAGATAAATGTACCATTGAACTTCGGAGGAGAGCTGCAAAACCCTTTTACAAAAATGGGTCAGGAACCTAGTTCTTGTACCATAGGTTAGTAGTAATGTGTTTTTCGCATGCTCATTCAAAATGATAGAAGAATTAGTTCAACTGCCACATCATCCAAATTTTTAGAGTCTGCATAACACATCTTGTCTCTCAAATCCTTTCGCTTCCTCTGCACATTACATATTTTGCACAAACCTAATATCGTTTCAAAACTCTTCAGAACTTGTTCCTCTCCCCTCTCATCATTAGCTATTTTTTCCATAAAACCCTCACACTCCAGTAGTTCTGAACAATTATTTCCCTTTGCATCTCTTTAATATTTCCTTCAAAACTCTCTACCACTTCTCTCACCATGGCCAACGAACAATCGTCTCCTTCTCCTGCCATCAATGCCACTTCCACATCTCCACCTCTCTTAACACCACCACGAGAAACCCACTTCTTCACTATCCCTGATACTATTGTACCCATACCGGTTTCCTCTTCATCTCCAGTCACCTCTACTCCTCCTTCAAATCCTATCTCACTTCCATGTATTGCAAACCCTACTTCTCCTCCTTTTTTTTCTGAACAAACCAAAAGTGGTACTCCTCAGGTATCAGAAGTCTTTGAGGATGATCCTGATCAATACTTGAACTCCTCCGTTCTAGGCTTAGAGGCTCATACGCAGTAACCAGAAAAGGAAGCGGCACTAAATATCATGGCTATCACTGCTAAGAGTCTTATGAATGAAGGAGCCTCCCCTCTACCTAAATCTCAGGGGGAAGAAACTCCATTCTTAGAGGATTAAATGACTCTGGTGCATTTTGAGTCACCGATTCATGACACCATCACAAAAAAACCTGTTGAAGAACCTGATTCTCTTTCAGCTGAAACAAACTAGGAGGTTGTAGGAGAAAGAGACTTTTGAGTCTGCCTTGCAGAAGAGTAAGCAGAGTATTAAGAAAAAAAGAAGAGGTTGATAAAATATGGGGAAGTTGTGGCTGGCAAACACATCCCAGTGGTTGAAGTTGATAAAGATGTTGTGGGGGAACTTAGTTCCTCAGTGAAAAGATCTACAAAAGTCCAAAAGTTTATGGTTGAAAAGATTTGTTTGAAGGTGACATTGTGGTTGTTGCAAGCAGGAACGAGAAGTTTGTTGAAATGTCTAGAAAATAAAAGTGGGAAACTGTGGGAGGACCTGGTTCAATGAAGACCATTCCAAGTGACAGTGGCCTTGGGCAGGAGAGTTTGAGAACTCAGAAATGTCTTGTGGGGTCGCACGTTTGACCCGGCAATCTCGAAGATAGCAGGTATGAGACAAGTTCTGGACTTAGACAACAAGTGGAGAACCTAGGGAGAAACTACTTGACTAATAGTTGTCTGCAAATGCTCACATGAACCTGGTTCTCAAAACCATTATTGCCTCCTGTTCCAAGTCTCCCTCTTCTAGTGCCTCCTAGGATCCTCTCAGTGGCCAGTTATCTTTTGCTCAGATGTTTTATGGCTGTTGTTTTCTTTTTGTTTGTCTTTTTGTGATGGCATGTTGGATTTCACCATTGCTGCTCCTGTTGAAACGGTATAATTTCTTACCAATGAAAGAACTCTTCTTTTGCTTGTACAATGCTTGTTTTCCTTTTTTATTCTCTTTTCTATCATGTTGTGTGCATATATGTGGGATGAGTTAGCTTTGTTAGGCTTTTTTATGACGTTTTGTCTGACTGTGTCTTTTTGTTGATGCAAAAAGGGGGGAGAATCGATTAAACTGAAATTGTAGCAAGTAATTAAGGGGGAAGCATAGAGTCAGGGGGAACGTATGCAGTTACTGGTACCATATCTAGTTAAGTCAAATAGTCATCAATGTTAAAAGTTTGTCATCATCAAAAAGGGAGAAATTGATGGGCTTAAGGTCTTTTAATTTATGTTTTGATGATCTAACAAACTTTCTGTATAGAGCTAGATAAAGGACCTGAAGCATGCCTGGTACAATCATTCAAGTTAATCAAGTTAATCAACTCACGATAATCTGGGCAGTGTGCCTTTAGATTCACAAGAACCATATTAGGGACCTGATATTTTGGTGTTCCCTTGATAGAAGTATAAGCCAACTATACAGCTGGAAAGAAACTGTAGAAAGTGACTGCCTGCAGCTGTACACGCGACAGTGCAGCAGTCATTTCCTATTAGGAAGTATCAAGTACTAACCAAGAATTTACATTATCATTGTGAATTGGTATCACCATGGTGATGTCTTTTGTGGTATAACAACTTATACAAGGTACAAGACAATGACTTAAGCATTTTTAGTTATATTCTTTCAAGTGCTAGAAACACCTCTCTCAAGAACAAAGTTGTGCAACCTCAAGGACTAAATCCAAAGATTGAAGACATCTTAAGTTCTTAGGTTTGTTGAGTCTTTGTTATTTGTTCTTCATTTGTAACTCCTACTTAGCTTAGTTAGAAACATTATGTAGGAAACCCTTTTTAAATCATAAACCCTTGTGTTTATGTCTTGGCTAGAGTTAGTCGAGTTGTGAAGTCTTTGCAATAGAGTTATTACAAAGTGACTTGTAATAGTATTATTACAAGTTAGTGAGTGATTGAAGTCTTTATAACTAGTGAGTGAAAAAGTGGCTTGTGACAAGTGTATTACAAGTTAGAGTGATTGAAGTCTTTGTAATTAGAGAGTGACAGTGTGGCTTGTGGTAAGAGTATCACAAGTTAGTTGAGTTGAAGTCTTTGTAATAGAGTCATTACAAAGTGGCTTGTAATAGGTGTTTACAAGTTAGTGAAGTTGAAAGCCTACAAGTGTAGGTCATGGTTTTTGTCCCTTTGAGCTGGGATTTTTCCACGTAAAAATCCTTTATCTCATTTACATACTGGTTCAGTAGTTAGCACTGTGAGAACTGATATAGGACCAGATCTCTATATAGTTTGGTTCATTAGTATTTTCAGTGGAAACTTATAGAGGACCAGGTACTCTATAGTATGGTGGATCCATATAAACTAACAACTTGCTACGTTGCTATTTCCGTGGACTGACTTTGATATCTCCTTTTTGCAGGTGGTAGAGTTCGGCCCCATTAGATTGGCCAAATCTGTGCTCAAAGCTGTTCTACAACTCTATTGCATACTTAAAGTAGATGACACTGTCTCATATTTCCTTAGACAGTGAATTCAGTAACTAGGAGGTTATCATGTCATTGCACTTGCTCTATTGAGGAAGGTACTTGGAGTCCGGATTTGGTTTCCCACAGCTAGGGGTAGGTGTTCGATACTTTAATACGATTTTTAAGAACTATGGTTTGGTACTTCGATATTTGGTATATCAATTGTGTATATCAAATACCGTACCAAAGTAGTTTGGTATGGTTCGATATTTTCTTGTTTGGTTCAGTATGATTTCGGTACAGTTTTTATATCGTTATTTGTAATAATATTAAAAAATAATACCTTCAAATGGTGAATAGTTGGCTTAAAAATTTTGATTTCATAGACTACCATAGCCAACTATTTGATTTTTCCCAAAATCTATTTGAATTTTCTGTGTAAGCAAAGCATTGGATTTTTACATACTTTAATCTCTTACTTTACTCCTTGTAATCACTGCACTAGAAAGGTAGAAAAGGCTCCAATACGTTGTAGGGCTTTCAAGCAAACAGTAAGGGAAACTGAAAATTTATGAAACGGTGAAACCTAAAGTCCTTAATTGGGTTGGACTTTAGGCTTAATCTTATTGGCTTGGACCTAGGGGACATGAGTAATAAGTTGTATTTGGGCTGAAAATGGAAAACTCGAACTTGGGCTGGGAAGTGGTTGGAAGGCTTACGTCAAACTTTTTAGTATTTCTATTTATTGAAGTATCGAAAATTCAATACCGAGAATCGTACCAAAATACCTAACAACTGAAAAATTCATAGCAAACTAGTATGGAATAAAAGAAGAACCGGTACCGAAATACTGAATTAGTTCGGTCTAGTCATATTTTTTGATTTTTAAAATTTTATGCCCACCCCTACCCACAACACCATTGATGAAGCCAAGTTTATTCTTAGCAGAGAGTGCAATCAAGATTGATATCCTCCAACCTGAAAATCCTCTCCCATCAAATGGTGTATTCGCAAGAGTCATTCTAGGTGCATCGGAGGAGTGAAGAAAATAAGGGTGATCGCAGTCCTGATTGACCGTAGTAGATAAAGAACCAGGACTAGAAACCACATGAGTAGAGATCACTAGAGTTTCTTCTGTTATTTCATGGTTTATTTTGAATTTTGTGAAGCTTTGAGATAAAGTTTATGAAGGATCGAGCTATAATTCTTCTGATACCATTAAGGATTTAACAAGAAACATGAATAAATTTTTCTATGTTGTATTCAATGTCAAAACATGTATATATAAAATTATACGTGCTGAAAGAAAATAATTTAAAATATAAACATACAAAATATTCTCTATACACTTGTCATGTTTTTATTCCTTACTCCAATAACTCAATACTAATTTTATTCCAATTCTATGTATTTACATGTGTGGTCACGTGAGAGAAGCTTCCAGATATCTCTTCGACTACTAAGATTAAGAGCGATTGAGGGCCAAGATGCTTCCATGTGCCAACTGTCACGGATAAAATTAAAAGATCAAAATATACACTTCATAAACAAATCCAAAATCCCTAATGTTCTTGCCTAAAACCCTTCTTTTCCCCTTTCTTTCTTTCATCGATGAAATCCTTGATGCCTTCCTTCTTCTCTACATAAAAGTCCTTCAAAATAAGGCCAAGCTTGATCTAACCCAGGCCACGTGGACTTTCGCATTTAACAGGTTGAGCTAGGTCGGCCCACTATTTTGATGACCTTAAAATTGTCAACCCAACCCAACCCTACGTGGGTCATGCGCCCCCACGACCTGGCCCACCATTTAAAAAAATTATTTTTCATCTTTTTAAATTTAAGTTACCTAAAATGCATAATATATATATATATATATATATATATATATA